>MCJB01049240.1:0-73650 GCA_002018475.1 Nicotiana obtusifolia
AGTTCCAAATCATGCACGGGATAGTTCTTCTCATGAGGCTTCAACTGACGAGAAGCATAAGCGATAACTCTACCCTCCTGCATTAATACACAACCGATCCCAATTCTTGAGGCATCACGATATACGGTATACGAACCTGAGGCTGATGGTAGAACCAATACTGGAGCTGTGGTTAAGGCTGTCTTGAGCTTTTGAAAGCTCTCCTCACACTTGTCCGACCATACAAATAGAACACCCTTCTGGGTCAATTTGGTCAAGGGCGACGCAATGGATGAGAAACCCTGAACAAACCGGCGATAATAGCCTGCCAACCCAAGAAAGCTACGAATCTGTGACCGAGGACGGTCTAGGCCAACTCTGGACCACCTCTATCTTCTTTGGGTCGACCTGTATACCCTCGCTGGACACCACGTGCCCCAAGAAAGCCACTGAATTGAGCCAAAACTCGCACTTAGATAATTTTGCATAAAGCTTCTCCTCCCTCAGTCTCTGTAATACAACTCGCAAATGTTCTGCGTGCTCTTCCTGATTACGCGAGTACACCAGAATATCATCAATGAATACCACCACGAACGAATCCAGATAAGGCCGAAATACATTGTTCATTAACTGCATGAACGCTGCTGAGGCATTGGTTAGCCCGAAAGACATAACAAGAAACTCATAGTGGCCATACCTAGTCCGGAAAGCAGTCTTAAGAATATTTGCATCCCTGATCTTTAACTGGTGATATCCTGAACAATCTTAGAGAATACTCGTGCTCCCTGAAGCTGGTCAAATAAATCATCAATGCGAGGCAAAGGATATTTGTTCTTGATCGTTACCTTATTCAATTGCCTATAATCGATGCACATTCTCATCGTGCCATCTTTCTTTTTCACAAATAGAACCGGTGCACCCCAAGGTGACACACTAGGGCGAATGAACCCCTTGTCTAGGAGTTCCTGAAGTTGCTCCTTTAATTCCTTCAACTCCGCTGGTGCCATGCGATACGGTGGAATAGAAATGGGCTGGGTGCCCGACACCAAGTCGATACCAAAATCAATATCCCTGTCCGGTGGCATGCCCGGCAGGTCTGCAGGAAATACATCAGGAAATTCCCGCACAACAGGAACAGAATCGATTCTTGGAGTCTCAGCTCCAACATCCCTCACAAATGCTAGGTATGCAAGGCAACCCTTCCCAACCATACGCTAGGCTTTCAAGTATGATATCACCCTACTAGGAATATAATCAGTCATGCCACGCCATTCGATCCGCGGCACACCCGGCATAGCCAAGGTAACTGTCTTGGCATGACAGTCTAAAATAGAACGACATGGAGATAGCCAATCCATGCCCAAAATGACATCAAAATCTACCATGCTTAGTAGCAATAGATCCACTCGGGTCTCCATACCCCTAATAGTTACTACACACGACCGATACATACGGTCTACAATAACAGTGTCGCCCACCGGGGTAGACACATGAACAGGTAAAGCAAGAAACTCCCGGGGCGTACTCAAATAATGGGCAAAATATGAAGACACATATGAATAGGTGGAACCGGGATCAAATAATACAGAGGCATCTTTATGGCAGACTGAAACAATACCTGTAATAACGGCATCAGAAGCACTGGCATCTGTTCTGCCTGGGATAGCATAAAATCGAGCCTGGCCACCGCCTGCTCGACCTCCCCCTCTGGGGCGACCTCTGGTTGCCTGACCTCCACCCCTAACTGGCTGGGCGGGTGGTGAGGTAACTGGATCAACAGTCGAGGGTTGACCCCTCTATTGGGACGATCTAGCACCACGATGAGGACAATACCTCCGCACGTGGCCCATCTCGCCACACTCATAACAGTTCACTGGTGCACTAGTAAATGCAATCGGCCTAGAAGGACCCTGGGCTGACGGAGCATGAGCTGGAAGGGCGCTGAGTGATGACCGGCCCTATTGCAATCCATGATAACCACGACCTGAAGATGCCCCACTATACCCTGGACGGGCTGGCTGAGCAGGCCTGAAGGAATGACCTCTACCCTGCTGCAACTGGCCCCTCGAAGGAGTACCACTGTAATTACCCGATCCTAGAGGCCTCTTAGCCTCCCTCTCCTCTTGCTCATGACGGCGAACCGTCTCAATCTTGCGAGCTATATCAACCACTTCCTCGAAAGTAGCACCCAATACTCTCTCCCTGGTCATAAGAATACAGAGATTATAGTTAAGGCCATCCACAAACCTCCTGATCCTTTCACGATCAGTCGGAACCATCCAGGCAGCGTGTCGAGCCAACTCAGAAAATTTTGACTCATATTGCGACACAGTCATATCTCCCTGTAATAGCCATTCGAACTGTCTACGCAGCTCCTCTCTACGAGACTGAGGCACATACTTCTCCAAGAAGAGAGCGGAGAATTATTGCCAAGTAAGGGGCGCTGCATCGACCAGCCTACGCCTCTCATACGCCTCCCACCAATTAAAGGCAGCTCCCGTAAACTGAAAGGTAGTGAATGCCACACCACTAGACTCAAGAATCCCGGTTGTCCGGAGCATTCGCTGACACTTATCAAGAAAACCCTGGGCATCCTCGCCCTCAGCACCACTGAATGACGGAGGCTGGAGTCTGCCAAACCTCTCAAGGCGACACTGCTCATCATCTGGCATAACTGGTACTATGAATTCCTGAGCTGGTGCAGCTGGCTGGGCTGGAGGTGCCCCCGGCATCTGAAGTCCCTGCACTACCTGCTCAGGCGTACGGGCAACTGGAGTCTGATTGCCTCCCCCGGCCTGTGAAGTGGTTGCGGCTGTTGTGGCTGAAACCGCCTGAGCCAGGCCAGTGCAAACAGATAATATCTGAGCCAAGGTCTCCTGAAGACCTGGAATAGCGATAGGCACAGCTGGTGCCTAAACTGGTACTGCTGGAGCCTGTTCCTGAGCTGGGGCAGCTGGTGGATCAACAGATGTTGCCCTCGCCGCTCTACCTCTACCACGACCACGACCGCGTCCACGGCCTCTGGTGGCCTCAGTGGGTGGTACTAGTGGTCGTCCACCTCGTCCGGTAGTTTGCGGCCTCACCATTTGATGGAGAGCAAGATAGCAGAAGTTTAAGTATTCGGGTCTAAAGTTCGCACGACAAGGATTTCAAGAATATGGAATTTTCCTAAATAGGTTCCGCAGCCTCTCGAAGAAAAGTACAGACGTCTCCGTACCGATCCGCAAGAATCTACTAAACTCGCTCATGACTCGTGAGACCTATGTAACCTAGGCTCTGATACCAAGCTGTCACGACCCAAAATCCCAACCATGATCGCGTTCTCGCCATCTGCGAGGAACAGAATAAGAATTCAATTAACATTAAGGAACAGAACCGCACGATAAGAAAGAACAAATACGAAATTTTTTCCTAACTCTGTAGCCTCTGGGGGATAAATACAGACGTCTCCGTACCGATCCCTCAGACTATACCGAGGTTGTCTATGAACTGTGAAACCTATGTAACCTAGGCTTTGATACCAACCTGTCACGACCCGGATTTTCCACCCTCGGGAGTCGTGATGGCGCCTACTAGTGAAAGCTAGGCAAGCCAATAAACCAAATTATTTATCACGTTCTCATTCGAAATCAATTCAACTACAACCAACCATAAATAAGCAACATAATTTAACGAGCGAAATGCGTAGAATATTTCAAATAAAAATCTCTTTTACAAACTGCCCCAGATCTGGTGTCACAGTTTCACAGACTGTCTAAGAATACTACAGACAAGGTTTGAAAGAAATAACAAAATATACTGTTCCGGAACTACATGGAAGAAACATGTAAAAGAACTGGATAGAAGACACCAAGATCTGCGAACGTCTGCAGTACTACCTTGGGTCACCTAAAAGTCACACAAAAGCTGGAAGCCCTCTACTGTCCGACACCTGCGGCGCCAGGATCTGCACAAAAGAGTGCAGAGTGTAGTATCAGCACAACCGACCCCATGTGCTGGTAAGTGTCTGGCCTAACCTCGGCGAGGTAGTGACGAGGCTAGGACCAGACTCCAGATAAACCTGTTTGAACATGAACATATATGCATCTACGACAGATAACTAAAAGTACATCAACAATTTAAACGGAGAAAAGAAAACATACATTGCAATAACAATCAGATAAAAGCGAAACAGATCATTAACATTCGAGGAGGAAAACTGCAATTTGGCTTTTAACACAATGATATGAAATACAAGCCACCTTCACCTCCAGTAACCTCTTGTTGCAGGCGTGCAACCCGTTCCCACTTACAGTAACCTCTTGTGGCAGGAGTGCCACCCGCTCCCACATACATCACATCCCGTGGCAGGCGTGCCACCCGCTCCCACTTACATCATCGCAACAATCACAATAAGTTTCCGGCAAGGGAACAATGCATCACATCAAACTCCCAATTAGGGAAATAACAACATCAAACAATCATCCTGGCCAAGGGGAAATCAGATATAATCAATCCATACTCGACTCTTATTTAACTAAATTAATGTTAATACTTAATTACCGTCTAAGTGCCGCAATTAACCTCCCAACCCAATTATCGTTTCGTTAAACCTAGACACGACGCTACTATTATGACACCGGACCCCTTAAACTCCTACGAACTTCTAAGACACTACCCATGACTTAGACACGAACCTCTATTTGACTTCCAACAATTTCTTATTCAACTAGTCCATTTACCAATCTAAATTATGACGAAAAGGAGAAACATAAACCCATAATCAATAGGAACAATTACAATGATCAATTCATGTGGTAGGCGTACCACCCGCCCTCAATTCACAATATCTCGTGGCAGACGTGCCACCCGCTCCCACTTATATCACAACAATATCACGGATAACGTTCAGCAATTAGAACAACAATTGCTCTTATATCATAACAATATCACGGATAACTTTCAGCAATTAGAACAATAATTGCTCTTATATCACAACAATATCATGGATAACCTTTAGCAATTAGAACAATAATTGCTCTTATATCACAACAATATCACGGATAACATTCAGCAATTAGAACATTAATTGTACAATAATTATCAATATACGACCCACGGTCATGCTTGACACCAATGTATAGGTACTCGTCACCATACCTATACGTTGTTCTCAACGAGAAGCAATTTAACAATTAGCACATAATTTCTAATCCCTCAAGCTAAGGCTAGAACGGACACTTACCTCGCTTTGCAATTGAATTCAAGGTTCCGACAAACCTTTGCCTTGAAACTTTGTGTCCGAAGGCTCCAAATCTAGTCACAATTAATTTAATACGCTCAATACCCATAATAAACACCAATTCCATAGGAATTTACAAATTTTTCGGGTAAAATTCCGAAATTAAACTCAAAATTGACAGTGGGGCCCACTTCTCGTAATCGTACAAAACCCACAAAATGTAATGACCCATTCCAATACGAGTCCATGCATATAAAATTTGTCAAATTCCGACACCGGATTGACCTTCAAATCCAAATTTTTGTTCTTGGAAGATTTGGAAGAAAAAATCTGATTTTTCTTCCCTAGATTCATGGATTCATAATGTAAATAAGTATGGAATCATGATCTATGAAGGATTTATGATAAAGAACACTTACCCCGATGTTTTCCTTGAAAATCGCTTCAAAAATCGCTTCAATCCGACCTCCCTAGCTCAAAATATGTTAAAATGACCAAAACCCCGTTTTCTAGACCGCTTTTTGCCTCCAGCGCCACGGGTGGCGCCGGGCGCTGCCTGTGGCGCTGCTTCCAGTGGCCTCCGCTTCCTTCACTGCCTCGGGCGCTCTGGGCGGCGCCGGGCGCTGTCCTGGGCGCTGGAATTTTTCCCTGACACAAAATAGGCATAACTTCTTCATACGATGTCCGAATTGGACGATTCTTTTTGCTATGGCTCCGAAATTTCAATACGGATCTAATGCTTCAAAAAAAACTGAATTTGGAGTTCATTTGCATAATTTTATACTAATTATTCTTGGAGGTACGATGTTGACGCCTTCTTCAAATGAAACTAAGCCCCGTCAACCACTCAAAATCCATCCAAGATCCTCGGGACTTTAACCAAACACGAACACATATCTTATAACCTTACTTAAACTTGTTCCGACTATCGGAACGCTAAAATCAACATCGTATTATCAAGTTCGCATCGGATTCAAGCCTAAGGATTCCAAAAATTTCTAAATCGTTCTTTTGATCTGAACCCGACCAAACCACGCCCGAATGACCTGAAATTTTGCACACAAGTCTTATTTCACATAACGAAGCTACAGCAACTTCCGGAATTCCATTCCGACTTTCGGATCAAAATTTCGCCTATCAACCGGAAATCGCCAAAATTCGAACTTTACCAATTCAGGCCTAATTCTACACGGGACTTCCGAAACTAATTCTGATCACTCTCCTAAGTCATAAATCCTCTCCCGAAACTAACCGAATCATTGAAATTCACATCCGAGCCTTCTAACTCATAAGTCAACATATGGTTGACTTTTACAACTTAAGCCTTCTTGAAAGAGACTAAGCGTCTCATTTCTTACCGATTTCACTCTGAATGCAACTTATTCAACTTGATTTCATACAATATAGATAACGAAATAAAACGGGACATAAAACGGGTCGTCACAGATATTGTCTACTTATCCATTTTACATCTTGTATCTTTTTCATCCATGTTGAGGTCCTCAGAAGTCATATTATCAGGCAATGACCATTTAAATCCATATATAAGATTAGCTAATCTAGCTTGAATCCATGTATAAGGTTATCGTTTACTTATCTATCTTAAATCTTGTATCTTTTATAAGAAATCTTACAGCTGTATTTCAAGACTCTTCATCTAGTGGTCTACCATCCTTACGCTTTGTATGAGTTAATATGTAAATTATTGCACGTGTAAGCTCTATTCCATCTATAGCCTAATATCAGGCATGACAAGAATAATTGTAGAATCTTATAGTATATAATTTATGCATGAATATCTTTTCATTCATAAAGGTTGTAATCATCCTACCCTGTTCAATCAAACAGTAGAGATAGTCAATAACATTACAATGATATTAAAAGTAAAACATAAACTAATGCCCTAGACAATACCTGCAGTCTCAAATTAATAGGCTGCCATCGGCTCTGAACCAAAATATCAAATACAATAGGGACATAATCCTGACCTAAAATATAATGTACCAAAAAAAATGTCGCTATAGAAATTCACAAGTTACTGTTGTATAGATAAATTTAAAAATATACTTTCTTAATCATCAAGTAAGCTACCTCTTTATGACTTCAATTAGGGAACAACCAAGCACATTAGTAACTGTGAGTCTGTGCAGAGCTTGATGAGGTAATCCACAATCGCAATCAGCTCGAGCTTGTAGAGGCGGCAATTTACTTTTCTCTGTAAATGATGGAGAGGAATTACTCCAACCCTAGATATAAAAAATCAGCGTAACAACTGTGAGTCTGTGAGGGAAAATAATTAAGTTAAAATACAATTTTTTTAGTTCTTTCTTGGTAGTTTTTATAAGCTCAGGATTATTTGAGCTAGAAAGAATTGATAAGATGCATCTATGAATGCAGGTTCAGCACATGTCCAATCAGCAGATTGATGAAAGACTAGAGTGGGCTTAATTCAAAATCTAGTAGTGATGCCGGTGATAACATCGTATATATCAGAAAGATAATAATATAGATAGAATCTATAAACAAAAAACATAGAGATTTTAAATGACATACCTTTTCTTTTGTGCAGAAATAATAAAACCTTCCCTTATTAAAAAAAAAGGATAAATCCCGAAGTGTATCTAATCAGATGCAACAAACAATTTTGAATTTCAGCCGTTAATATCTTCTGCTTCTTAATTTTTTGATTCTAGAAGCTACAAAAAATGTAGATACATAAAAATTCAAAGAATTGAGGAATTACGAATTTACGATCTCAACCTAATTGTGTATCAAATAAAACTATATGTGATGCAACCAACTCTTAGGCACATCATCAGAGCCTAAAGATACCTACTCTTAATACAACCAACTCCAAGGCACATCATCCAACATTTTATAGTACTTCTGTTTCTTTCATCCAAAATCACTTATTTTCTCTTAAGAGTTCTTTTCATTCAGTTTTACCAATCTTAAAGGAGGTTCTGCCATATTTAAAGTTTAACATCGCTCAATAATTTTTGTTCTCAAGTATCATTAGTCTAATTTAGAGTGCCCTAGTGAACATGATGTGAGCTAGATTAAAGGGAGTATAAAGATTCATGCGGGAGTAGTACATACAGTTGAGAGAGGAGTACCTAACAGAAGGAATATTAGTTAGTTATAAGTTATATAGTTTACAATTAAGTCCAGTTATATATACATTTACTCTATTATGCTTTCTTATTTGGATACTTTGCGTCGTGGTCAAGGTCCGGGTCCTTAAGAATCTCAGTATTTGTAAGGAGCCGAGCTCCCATTTTGCTTGTTCATCAACTGAAACCTAACTATTTTCTGCTTCTTCTTAGATACTTCTCTTTCAATTACTGCAATTTCGTAAGTTTCTTGAATTAATTGTATCAGAACAAGTCTTTCACTGCTTGCTAGTAACAAATGGATCAATACATTCACTTGAGAAGATCGTTACGATTTTCCAGAGATAACTCTAATTCCAAGTATTCTTTATAATAATAGTGAAATTACTACCAGATTAAACACTTAAGAATATGATTCTATCAATAGCCCACATGATACAAAATTGAGTCAAATGATGAGCGGCGAGTAAATTACGGATCTGTTTATCAAGAAAAAAGATAAGTAATCCACCAATCCATTTTGAAAATTATAATTTACATTCCAATTTATCTATGAATCCTGGTTCATGAACCCTAGAATATCATTATATACTAAAACATTAGTACTTCCACTATACTAAGATTAGGTCTCAAATGATTAATCTACAAGTAATTTTTTCCACATTCCTTCAACCTCTCTGAACTCATTCCAGTTTCCTTCTCCATTCTTCTTAACATACTCCATTAGAATTTCAACAACCTAGAATCATGGAAAAGAGATAGAGAGCAGAGAGAGATGAGTCGAATTACCTGAGGGAGCGATAAGGCGCCGACGATGGAGAGAGAGATGAGTTGGTCGCCGGTGATGGAATTTCCTAAGTTGGATCTGTTTGTGAGAGAACAAACTTTTTGTTTTTTATTCAATGAAAAAATGGGGATAAAGTTTGCTTTTAACTTTTACTGTCCATCATATTCAATTGTCGATGAAGAGGTTGCATTTTTGTGGCTAATACTCATTTGCCGTTAATAATTTAGCGTAAGAAATGAATTGGCAGCAATTAATTTATTGCCATAAAATAATTGTCCCAAAAAGTATTTTTGTTGTAGTGAATTATTTAGGGATATGTTTTTTTTAATTTTCCGTTGATGTCTACAGAAAGACTTAGAAGCAACAAGGGAGGATATATACATTGTTTTTATTTTTTCAGGGATGACCCTTTCGCAAGGATCATCGGTCAATTGTGACCCAAGTGGCCAGACTTGACCGACTCGTCCAACTAAGAACGAGAAAGACTGAACCCATTACAGATTGCCTACATATCTTGACACGAGGTCAAGAATCAGGTACGAGTAGTTCGTAAAGGTTGGAGAGTATGAGATGCATGATTGCCAACACTTCTTTTACTCTCCTACTTCAAAGCATTGCAACTAACTATATTAATTGCATCAAAAGCATGTATGAAGTGCAAGAGTATAGACAAACTCGGAGTGATGCCTCGTTGTATCCATGACTGGGTGTGGTATCTCTGAAGTTGAAGAGTGACTTCCTCCAGAATATCTGCCCCTGATGCCCCTGACTGTTTGTGAGATAGTTGTTGTGGTTGTCTCCCAATTGACTGCAGGGATGTCTTGTTGCAACCTTCCAGCTATCCCCAGGAACCTTTGGTGATTGCCCCGGGCTATAGCCGGGCCGATAATCTTATCAAAATATAGAAATATTGTGAGAGTAGTGCCGCATAAATGATGAAATCAAGAATTGCAATGAACACTGCCTGATTGTTCGGTTAATGTTCCACAATGTTCGATGTCGAATGCGTGCAGTCCCTAGGATAATGCACCTTTCGGTGGTCCACAGGAACCATTTGATGATCGTCCCTGGTTGACAATCGAGAACGATGTTCTGATCAGAATATAGAAAAGTGGTGAGAGCAGCGAAATCATGAAAAATAATGGAGTTGGTTGTAAAACTACTACTCCCCTTATTATCTGACTAATGCTCTACCAAGTCCAAGTGCAGATGAGATCTCCAGTGAAGTGCCCAGGATGATGTACCTGCAAAACTCAAAGGAGAAAATGTTAGAGTCCTTCTTAGGTGAAGTTATAAAATTAAGAGAGTGCAGAGCTGCTGTGTAGCTAATGTTGTATCCGGTTGTGATCAGGAACGCGATATCGTCATTCCATGATGGTTCCGGAGATGATGTTGTCCTTCCTGCGTCCAAAGAAATTCTTAGTACGGGGGAGGAAAATTGACTCATGTTGACTTGAGGCTTCGCTTGTCCTTCCTTGTCTGTCCAAGTAGTGTGAGCCTGATACTTCTTGAAGGCTAACTAACAACCCAACTCTGCAACAAAAATGGGTTGACTTGTATTGAATCTTGAATTTAGAAAGTGGGAGTCGAGAACATGACTCCATAGCCAGATGTTTGAATAAAGAACTTGCATCCCATATGTTGGGATTTAAGCCAGGTGAAGGTCAGAATAAGGTTGACATGGTATTTCGAGATTTGGATTTTTGGGTGAAATTTGGCTGACACTCTCGGAGATTTCTGGGTTGAGAGCATCATTACACTGTTCCAAAAGAACTGCCCCAGTTTCCAATACTGATGAAATCGTTTTGAAATAGTGGGGAGATCGAACCTTTCTGTTAGGTTGCCTACGTATCTTGCCATCTCAAGAATCAGGTCAAAACATAGTTCGGACAACCACTGGAACTAAGAGATCTGTATTGTTATCAAGAATAAGTGATTGTACTTTGAGAAGAATTGTGATTATGAATAAGAACTCTTGGGTGGGTGGAGATTGGTAACTCCTGAATAAAAGATAGATGGTAGCATAGCGCATGGATCTGTTTTAAATGACGGTAGTCAGTGGAAGATGTACCAAGTCGAATTGATGTATATTTAGGAAAGGATGGTATGACTGTAATAGATGGTCATAAAGACCAGAATGAACATGTGTATTTGAAAGGTCAATATTCAACACAAATCAACCGGAGTTTAGTCAGACAAAGAGAACCTAACAGTAGGTAACAAGTAGAAGGCACATGTAACAGATAAAGAATGCATAACAATGGCAGGCAAAGAATATGTAACAAATATACAAAGAATATATAGCAAGTAAAGGATATGCAAGGATTAATTCAGCTAAAGCAAGCTGCAAGATCGTATGTACAGTGACCTAGGGATTCTAAGAGTAGATTTACCTAGATTCGGACATAAGTTAAGGACAACTGCGAGATGGTACGGAGATAACCTTGTCTGCCAATCTCTGAAACTAAAGAGTTTTGAAAGAAAATTCGGAGGGGTGTAAAGACAACCCTCGCGTGAATTGTGTGTGATTGTGTACGACCAATTATCGATAGAAAAGTAATGACAATTCAGTAAGGCAGCACCAAAGCATGTGACAATGAATATACAACATGGGCATCTGCGAAAGCATATACAATATGAGCATGACAAAGAATATACGGCCTGAAGCATGTAACAGAGAATACATGACTTGAAGCACACAACCGAGACTATGCGGCATGAGGCACACGACAGAGAATATACAACTCGAGGCAAATAACAAAGAATATACCGCTTGAAGTGCATGACAAAGAATGCACCGCCTGAAGCGCATCACAAACAATAGACTACTTGAGGCATGCGGCAAAGCATATACAACTAGAAGCAAGGAATATACAGCTTAAAAAAAAAGAGTATACAACATGAAACAAAGAATATACGAGTTGAAACATGTGATAGAAAGAATAGAAGTTGGAGTATTGGAGAGCCAGTAATCCCTCAAATAATTGATTGAATCACCTGCAGCTAAAACCTGAAGTAACCCCAGCAGATTTGCCATGTTGTTGTATCCTATTTTTGCACAAGTCAAAATAATGTACAACTTATAATACTCTACAAGGTTATTTAAAGTTTAGAGTCGCCACCTAATGTTTAAGATACACTAGGACACCTATAGACTTCGACTATGGTCTACGAAACAGTTACGATTCTGAGTAAGGGTTCAAGTTATCTCGAGGGTAAGGTGTTAGGCATCCCTAAAGATCCACAAAATATGATTCATGTAGACTCAATCAAATAAATAAGGAAAGGTTCAAAAGGATAATTAATTTGATATATACAAAAAACGGCAGAGTAGCTTGAATAAAGAGTAATTAAACAAGAATGACACATGGTGAAAGATAAATGTCTATGTATGATAAATTATATACAAAAGGAAAATGAAGTATATGAGAATTATATTGTTTAAATTGACAAAATGCAAAGCAAATATGTGGTAAAAAGTGAAATATTTTGTAAATTAACTAGATGAATAGTAACTAAAGAATGTACTTGAAAAATGTAACTTATGTCTGAGAGTAAATTATTTTGAGTGAGAAGCTAAAGCGTAAGAACAAAAAACTTACCTTTAAAGTGATTGACTAAGAGGAAGGGAGAATTACTTGTTTGTAGTTTTGTGTAATAAATAGGATAAGAAACAGTTGTTTAGCATTTACAAGAAAATTAAGAAAAATAAATTAAATAAAGGACAATTAATTTTAGCAAGCAATAATAAAATGTTTATATCTATATGCACATGTAGTAAAAGGTAAATAAATAAAGTGTATTAATCTACATTTAAAAATCGAAGTATAAGAAAAAGAATGGAATTTGATATTTTAAAGAATAGGTTAAGTATGTGAAGGGAACAATGCATGTATGTGATTAAAGTACAAAATTCAATAAAGGATGTACGGACATTACGTCTTGTACTTTTGATTCAAAGAATAACAAATGAAAGAATTTAATTTTGAAATGAAAGAACAAGTGTAAGAAGTTGTTAAAAAATGAAATTATCAGAGAATATGTAATGATAAGTGAAATATGTGTAAATTGTCTAAATGAATATCAATAAAATATGTTTGAAAGAACTTGATTCATGTACAATAGTTAACTATTTGGAGTGAAGGATTAGAAGGAAATTCAAACCGAAGTAATTGGCCAAGAATGGAAAAGAATTATCCTCAAAAATTACCTCCCAATAATCTTAATGTATGATGAATGAAATGAAAGAATTGATGTGATAGATAAGGATTGAATGTGGTATAGGAAGAATGTGTCAAGATGTTTGACATAGAAAACCGTTGTATCAATATGAAGGAGTGTTCGCGCTAATAAAATGAACTAAGACTATCTTTAGAGTCATCGACTTGAAACACAAATTATGTAAGCTAAGACTAAATGACTACAAGACCCAAGTCTCTCAAAGAAAAACACAATAATTCACTTACAATGTCTTTACAAATTATATTTATCCGAAGCGCGTTAACTAAAAAAGAATTTAGCATGCCTGAGATTCGAAAAGCATGCTAGTATAACTTTTAAGAAAATGGTTTATGTTTATGTTTATAAAATAAGATGACATGTTTTTATTTGTACAACCAACTTATCCGATTATGCACATGTCAATCCTAGTTAATCAACAAGTAAAAATATATTTGACACCTTAAGTATATATATAAATTTCACGAATTATCTAATACACAACATTACAGGCTAATCAGATTATTAACTAAATGCAATCCATCCTAAGTGTTTTAGCAAGTAGGTAATATCCAAGCAGGCAAGCAAACACAACTTTTATCTATGATTTTACTACTCTTTACGTTTTGGATACATCCGAGAACGGGTAGTGCGAAGCGGGGAGCTTGACGGGAATTTATCTTTCCATCATTGAGTGTCGTCTTCCGAAAGTAACTCTATGTGGTAGTACCTCGCAGGACAGGTAAGCAAAATTATTAATAAAATAACATAAAGTAAATGAATTAAATGACATGTTTTTGAAATAATTTTTGTTTATAAATATTTTTTTTGGAAAATTGTTCTTGAAAAAGAATTTAAAAAATATTTTTGTTTTCTGAAAGATTGTTTGAAAATAGTTTGAAAATATTTATTGAAAAATAGTTTAAAAATAATATAGAAAGCTCAAATATATGTGTATTAGGTCGGATACATTCGTACGGAATCGGGTCGGTCACATCCAAGTGCAAGCGGGTCGAATATAACCGAGGGAAGTCAGAACGAAAATGGTAGGCGGCCGAACTTTACCGGTTCGAGATCAAGAGGTCGGGTACGACAGTTGGAGCGGCCGGGACAAGACAGATCGGTATGACAGATCGAGGATCACTAAGAGCTTAAAAACCGACCTCGGACCGCATATCCCGCCACTCACCGGATATTTCGCCAGGAGTAATTATCTCAACCACCTTAGCCGTTGTGCCACGATTTGAGGAAATTCTATCCTGTATTTTGGGGGATTTATCTTGTAATTAGTTATTTATCTTACTTAGAATTCTAGCTTTGGGCCTATAAGAGGCATATTTTGTACTCCATTAAGGGATATCTGATTTCTCTCAACTTAACTCTTCTTCTTTGGATATCTAATACAATTATCATCACTACTACGAAGGATTTATCTTCTTTCACATTGTTCACCATAGTTCACTGTTTTGTTACTTTTCTTCTTACATTACAATTGTTTTTATCATATTATTATACAGTATCAAATTAGTTTACGGATCCTTAGCACTACGAACAAATTCATTATTACATAATGAACGAATATGTAATATCCGATTTTGTCTAAACATGAGAACAGGAACCGTCTCGAGAACAACTTCGGTGGCCAACCGTGGTGCCCCCAATAGGTTATTGGTTCGTGTTTTCGTCTTTTTTTTTTCCATGTTTATCATCATCGCCTCGTTATTTCGGGTCCAATTCGAAAGGTCATTCGGAGGATCGTGACCTCAAAAAATTATTCTCATCGGCCTACCAAAATAAAGACAGAAAAATGTCAACGCAGACAATGAGGGATAAACCAACGCATTAGTATCAAAGCTGATGTCATTAGAAGTAATCTATAAATCATCAGAACACCAAAAGGGTACAACCATTTGGTCTAAAGGTCAACCAATTCAAACATATTGCCGTAGTATTTTAACACCCAAATAACAAGAATGCCTCAAAAACGTTCTTATGCTTGTGTCACGGACCATGGAAATGAGGCAAAGTTAAATGAACAAAACAATTCCCACAAACAGTCAAGCCAACAATGGAACAGAATCCCACATCAAAGAACAATAGAACCAAAGAACAGAACGCAAAGAGCAGTCCCAATCAGTCGAATAGCAGTAGATACTCCAATCAAATTTTAGAACACAATTTTCGATAGCAACAACGAGGCGACTGGGCCGACGAGCTCTCCGGCATAGTGAGGTTCCAGCAAAAAATCCAAAGTTATCAGCTCCCCAAAATCAATTGAAAGCAACAAAATAAAAAGCCACAAATACGACATCAATGGTCATAGCAGAGTTTGAGAAGAACAAACTGAAAACCATTTTTTGATTCATTTTATTATTATAGCATGGCTCATCATTTAAATTAGTAAAAGAAACGAAATGTAAAGACCATAACAAATAAGGGGGGGCTGCTAATAGCATTTTTCCTGCCAAACGAAACAACAAAGAGGTCAACGGCGATTTTAGATCCGGCAAAGTTCAAAGAGAACAGTCACCCCGAATCGCTTGGAGACGGGTGGATAACCTCAAAATCTTTGCGAAGTAACAACAATGAACACAACAGGACCCCGCCGGCGATGAACTCCGGCGTAGTCGGAAAAGATAACGAAAACGAAGAAGGTCGACGTTCAATGCCAGATCTAGGCGGATCTGTGGCGTTTGAACAGAAGCGAACCCGATGGTGCTCCGGCGGCGACGCCTGGCGACTCTAAAGGCAAGCGAACGAGCTTCTCTCGCAGGCGTCACCTTCTCCGGTGGCTTGCAAGTCGGTCGTTGAAGATCATGGGGAACGGACAGGGGAAGTGTGGCGACAGTATCTCTAAAACGAGAGATGAGAGATTTGCAATGAGGGAGGCGGCCAATCTCAATGTGGTAAAAAAGTAGAAGATGTAATGTCAAATCGGTGTCACATTAATGTCATTGTTATGTCACATCAATGTCATTGTCATGTCAAATGTTTCTGTCACGTCGGGTATTTACCGAATATTAATTTGATTGAACTGGATCCATATTTTAAAATAAATTTTACTGGCGTTTGTGTAATTAATAGATTGTACCGTATAAGAAAAAGTATTTAGTTAATCAAGAAATCTTGTAATATTTATTTAAAATTATAACTACTACAATTGTGTCGTAGTAATTATTATTTTATTTTTTGAAAAGACAATAAATTGATAGAATATCATAATATTTGAAAAATAGGACAATTATCAATAAATTATTTGAAATTTATAAAAATGTACAAAAATGATAGTATTTAATCAATTGCAGTAAAATGATAAAAAATGCTCATATTCTGTAGAATAATTATCAATAAATTGTATTATAGTTAAAGTTGTGCAAAATACTATATTTTATCATTTTTTAACAAGGAAGCCTGCAGAAATTTTTTAAATACAGAGGGTCAAAATTGACTGTCAATAGAGCCGATATCCTCCCCTTTTTGGCACTTTATGTATGTCTTTATACTCATTCGAGAACGAACGTTTGTTTAAGAAAGGGAGAATGTAATGATCCGGCAAGCCGTTTTGAGTATTTTAGCCTCATTTTCCTATTTGATGCTTTAAATATGTGTATTTGTGGTTACGTGACTTGCAAGGATGGTTTGTTCGGTTTTGGGTATGTTTTGAATTGATTTGAGACACTTAGTCGCTTGGTTGGAGGCTTAAGTTGTAAGAGTTGACTGAAATTTGACTTTTGTGTAGACGACTCCGGAATAGTGTTTTGATGGTTCAGATATTTTTGTATGGTGATTTTGGACTTAGGCGTATGTCCGGATGTGGATTTGGAGATCCCTAGTGTCACGACCCAAACTGAAGGGCCGCGACGAGCACCTGGTGCCTTACTCAACCGAGTACCAATGTAATGTATCTTTCGTATTATACTATCATAGGTAATGAGCCGGAAAGGCCGTCATGAGATAACTAGAATAAAACATGAGGGAATACTTGACATAGGACGACCCAACATGATATACCGACTTATACATATGACATACGAGCCTATAAGGTCGAAGTACACTCAAAACATTAGCCGAGGCCATACAATTTTTCATATACATGACATCTGTCTACAAGCCTCTAAGAGTACATAAACATTATAAAGGTCGGCTTATGGCCCTGCCATACCAATCACTATATGTCCAAAACATACTGACGAAATAGGCAACTCCAGAGCAAGTGGAGTACACCAACATCTTCCGCTGAGCTGATAGCCTACTAGGAGGACTGTTAACCTGTCTATGAGGACCTGTGGGCATGAAACGCAGTGTCCCCAGGCAAAAGGGACATCAGTACAAATAAAGTATCGAGTATGTAAGGCATGAAAAGCAGTATATAAAGAACATTAAAGAAACATGGAGTAAAGGACTCAACTTGTAAGTCTGAATAGCTCTGTGAATCGTGAAACATTTATAATGTCATGCATATGTGTGTAAATGTAATATCATGCATAGGTATATCCGTACAAAACATCATCAAGCCTCTGAGGGCATCCCATCGTATCATCTCAGCCTCTGTGGGCAAAATCATCAATGTATACCAACTGATCAGGTGGTGTTGCATATATAATATCGTAACCTTTCCCCATAGCCCATATACATATAATATCCGCGTATATAATGCCATCTGGTCATGGGTATTGTACATGTATAAATGAATGCAACGCATAATGAAATAAGTCAATAAGACCTCTCGAAATGTCATAAGATCAATATGCCTTCGGATATACTTTATCAACTTATGTATTTTCTGAGACCCATGAACAGATGATATAATAATAGGACACATGGGCAATCAAGAACATAGGTACCCCTAGTTCTTCTATGAATAAAGTCATTTATGAAAGTTGCACATTTGCTCATTTTGTTTATATCACATGGATCATGCCAAAAGGAAAGAATGGATAGTCTTAACATACCTTTGTGGATAACGACTTAATATATGCTTCCCGTCATACTTCAACGGAGAATTGGGCAACACTTCCCCTATATTTTCTTACTTTCCCGAATTCGAAACCGCAACAAACAACAACATCAACAACCAATCATATCCATTATATGCTTAACCTTGGTTGCCCTCTTTCGACCCTTCTGTAACATTACATAGAAATGAAGTACCCTTCGATTCACTTCAAGATAACAAACGTTGTTGCTACCTTTCTTGAGAAACACAATTGTTTAGCTAAAGTAGTCTATATTGGAAAGAAACGTTGTTACTAGATCTCAAAAGGAAGAATCAACACTACTGCTATATTTGTATAGCACGTTGCTGCTATAAAGGAAAGTGAATTAGTGCTGCTATTAAATACTTAGATGCTGCACATCAAGGGTTACTAAAAGAGAAAGAGGAGAAAGATCATTCATTGCTTTCTATGTGTAGTTGCAGCCAACTTTTCATATGAACTCTTGTCTAATTAATTTAAGATATTGCTGCATATATTTAAAAAATAAGAGAGACGTGAGCTCTCAAATGATGCCATATGATTATGGAACATGGGGTCCACCTAGCAAGCTAAGCTCTTATCCTTTCAAATATGCCACTTACTACCCATTAAATGCATAGTCACTTTGTTACTTTCCCTCATAAGTGACATGTGAAGATCTTGTCCCCTCACAAATTATCCAAATATAACTTTAATTAATTCTTTTATCTCCACTATTATCTGACATGCTATCTTTCTAGACTTTGTAATATTATAATTAATCTCCCTTTTACAATGGGGTATAACATCGACGTAATACTACAGGGTGTAACATTGACGTAATACTGCGGGGTGCAACATTGACATAATATTGCAGGATGTAACATCGACGTAATACCGGAGGGCGTAACACCAACGTAATACTGCGGGGTGTAACATCATTTCCCCCTTTTGGAACATTCGTCCTCGAATGCTGATGATGCGCTTATCAGTCTCATAACCCATAGCCCTTACGAATACTTTAATACTGTCCTTGTTACTTAGGCAATTGTTTTGTGAATAAATCCAAAGGCCAAGGCATTCCCCTTTTTAGGCCTCTTTCTCACACCATGAAATGTGATCGGAATTCTTCCAATCTCGTAACTATTGTTACCTTCTGTCATGCATTCTGTACGACTTTGTCCTTGTATATGCGCCTATGCTACCTTTCCTCCTTTTTCCAGCTTTTAGCCAATCTCTAGGCCTCACTTGTGAACATATGCAGTACTATGACAAGCTGTCCTTCTGGGCATTTGTAGGTGTACTAAAGTTGTTCGCTCGGTACTTTGTCGAACTTATGACTATTGCTATATGTGTTTTATAGACTCAGTTATCTATCCTTATGGCTTTACTGCATCTAGGTAGGTCATACTATACCAAAACTCGTACTTTGGTTTTATTATTATCGAGGTCTGCTACCCAACTCTAGGTTACTCTCTCGCTTCTTATCCTACATGTATAAATCTAAGTCCTTTAATGCTTCCTCATTACTGTTCATCTTAAGAATGATAACCTAATCTCATCTCATACTTTGGAACTTTTATCCATCTATTAGTGATTCACCTCAATGTTTATCTATAATCTACCAATGATAACTTGAAACCTCTTACGTATCACATTGTCATTAGGGCTTACGTCTCATCGGGGAACATCTGAAGCGATAATCCCCCTAGAGGCGATACTATACTTCAATAACCGTTGGCATCCTAACATGGTTCATCTTATGGGGGGTATTCTAATCCCGTGCAATTCATGAAATCCATTCTCTATGAATAATTACTCAAACGAAGGCCTAAACGTCATTCTCTTATCGTTTATCACAATTTCACTTTCATTCTACTACCAGGGCAGCATTCCAATTCTTCTAAATGCTCCTAGTCTTAGACTCTTCTGAATTCATTCAAGCTATACTGAGTTTTCTATAACTTACCAAAACCATCAGCTCTCATGTTTTCATGGGCTTAATCCCGAGGACTTACCTATTCTCACTCGTCTTTTCTTATCCTTACTCCTGTCTTCCTAAAACCTTGTCTCTCTACCATACTTTAGCTTGCGACCTACACATATTTATTTGTACTACTTGTAACCTTCTGTTAACTTGCTTGCACCATAGATTTCCTTATGCTATTATGGAACCTCAAGCGAGACATCACATCGTCTCTAACTCATCTTTACTCTCTTAACTAGACCTCTCGGTACCTGGAAACCATAGGTTGGTAGATATGCCACTGACGATACCGCAATTATTTTTGGATACTGAATCCCAGTGCTTCTAGCCCTCTATCTGAAGTATGGACTATTCACAACCTTCTGAATGTGAGTATCTCGTACCTTTTTCACATTTACCTTACTTACCTTAATATCTCGCATCGTATCTTCTATCTCTTTCATAACCTCCCTTTCCACATAAGTATAATTAACATCCACAACTTGAAGCTCTACTATAATACTTGCACCTCTGGTGCATACACAATCCGATGGAAGCTTCATACTGACGTCCTATGAGGCTGGTACTCTTCTAACTGGCTTTATCGTAGAGCCGTTATAGAATATGGCTAGTACCTCTCTTGTTCCTCTGGTATTAAGAGTGATTCTGTAATGTTTTCAATCACGATTTCTATAATTATCTAGGTCCAATTATCAGACTCCTAATTTACTTAGCTGATGTAACTCTTTAGTTTACTCTTCTTTCTGAGCCTTTATGTAGGCTTAAGCTATCTTTAGATCTGTGGCTCAGGGTACTAGTTATTACTTTAGCTTTTCATGGACGCTATGGAATATCCATGATATAATCTTCTAACAATTCAATCCTTTGTCTTTGTCCCGGGCTCAATTCTTTCTTTTAACTTATACCAGAGGCTTCTAAGGCTGTATGAATGTCAACATGTATGCTGCATGGATAATACTCCGAAATATTAAGTGCGTTCATAACATAACTAACTATGGGTCATTGATCGAATAATTCCTTTCGTTCCTTCTCAACTTTCTTTAAACCTAAGCAATTAGCTTTCCTGGTCATTGTACCACCTGCTGCATGAATAATTCGCTTATCTTAGTGCCCACAAATACTAGAATTTCCTGTAACTCATATGATCTCAAATGTCAGTTTTGGATTTTTTTTTTCCACTTGCCCATTCATTAGACACGATAGGTGCCACTTTCTTATGGAGTTCATACAATGTTGTCGTGAGACTGTTTTTACATGACCATTTCTTCTTCAAGTTACTATGTTTAGGATGAAGCCTTTTTCCTTATTTCCTCAACTAGTCTTTCATTGTAGTATTTAGGGAGGACCCTCTGACTCTTGTAAAGCTGCGAGCTTATTACATCGTATACTCAACGAAATTTTTAATGTTCTTCCTCGTCTATAATTATCCTTAGTTACTTACCTCTACGCCCTTATGCTTGCAGAGTTACTTCTGAACTGGTATTTTGACTGTCATATATATATATATATATATATATATATATATATATATATATATATATATATATATATACCTACTACACTTTCTGCTCCACAAGCTGGCCAGTATTCACAATAATTTGTTGTTGCATTTCTACACCATAACCTTTTTATTCAATTGACCCTGTAGGTCATAGATATCTGAGCCAAATTGTTCTATCTCTTGCCTGAGCTCAGTTCTTTCTTCTATCAACTTGTCATGACCCAAAATCCACTATAGATTGTGATGGCGCCCAACGTCGCCGTTAGGCAAGTCAACGGTGAACTTCCAACTTAATTGTTCATTTTATTATTTTTGAAATCATGAATCTTATTAGATAGAGAGATCGATGCATCAAAAATTGTATATACGTATGATTTAAGTAAAATATAAAGTAGAAGAGTCTTAATGGTAAGGAAAATCATCAACAAATTCTAGAACACCCCAAAGCTCTGAGCATCTACTAGGAAGTACAATAACAAAACATCATCTATCTGGAACACAAGGTAGATATGATAAAGTAAATAATTGTGATAGAAACTATGTGTGCTACAAATCGTGGCGTGCATACAGCTTACCATAGAGTCCCCTCAATAGTTGTGCCTCCGCGCCCAAGCGACCACCAAATGAACTTCTCAAATGTGCAGAAGTACAGCATGAGTACGTAAATCAATATGTACCCAGTAAGTAAATAGCCTAACCCTGAAGAGGTAGTAACGAGGGATCGACATTAACACTTACTAGTGGTCTAGCAAATCAAATATAACAAAGTAGGCAAATATGAAACATCGTAGGTAACAATGAGTACAGGTAAAGGCAAATAATACGGTCTAAAGCTGAATAGTGAACACAAAGTCCTCAAACACTGGATACCTCTCAAATGGAGTACATAATGGTCAACACCAAATCAACGGTTACATCTCAAGTTTGGAAATTCATGAATGCGCAGACTTCTTATCAAGTATTTCGCACGATTCTGCCGAGGCGAGCGGCCCGACCCCTTCAAGTATTTCGCACGATTCTGCCGAGGCGAGCGGCCCGATCCCATAAGAGTGGTTTTATAGAAATGTCGAGGCAAACAGCCAACTCCTATAAGAATATGATACATGATACTGCCGAGGCGAACGGCCCGATCCCATAAAAGTGTAGTATTGCCGAGGTGAACGGTCCGATCCCATAAGAATATGATACTGTCGAGGCGAACGGCCAGATCCCATAAGAGTGTGGTACTGCCGAGGTGAACGGCCCGATCCTATAAGAATATGATACTGCCAAGGCGAACGACCCCATCCTATAAGAGTATTTCATGAAGTTGCGGAGGTGAACGGCCCGATCCCATTAGAATATGAAGCTTTTACGAGTCTTTGACTCCACTCACGAATATACGTATGAGTTATAGATTCAAGAAAATTCTCCGATGGATACGCACAATGCGAAAGAAATCAGTAAGGGAAGTACAATTTCTACGGATGAACAAGTAGCTTGTCAAATATCTAAAATAGCGAGTCCATTACTTTACGCGAGTCTAGTCTCAGGTCATAATGTGAATTAAAGCAATTGAATAGGCAAGAATATTGCAAATAATACAATTAAAGCATAGCTGAATCTAAGTCTACCCGGACATAATAAGGAATTCTACGATACTCATGGACACTCGTCGTCTCATACGTACGTGCGTAGCTCCCACAACATGTAGCAAATAATAAATATAACACCTACAAGGTAATTTCCCCCTCACAAGGTTAGACAGGAGACTTACCTCGCACTAAAATCCGATAACCGGCTTCAACGCCTTTCTAACACCTCAAACCGATGCCAAACGATCCGAAATTAGTAAAACAACGTGCAAACCAATCAAAATATACTCATACTCATACTCATAATTTAACAATTAGAAATAAATTCCTAACTCCTCAAGAAAAGTCACCAAAGCCAACCCCCGTCGGGCCCACATGTTTGGATTTCGAAAATTATCGAGAATAATTATTACCCATAACTTATATAGTGTCTATTTCGAAAATCATCCAATTTCGTCCATGAATTGACCCTCAAATCAAGGATTTACCAGCTCATAACTGTGGGGCTCAAAACCCCAATTTCTACATCCAAATACGGATAAAAATAACAACCAACAAAAATAATCATGTAAAAACATCAAAATAAAGGTCATATATTTACCCCCTTGTTGAGACGAGAACAACACAGCGAAAATCACCTCAAACGGAACTTTAGAACTCAAGATATACTCAAAATACTAAAATGCTCGATCTGTCTGTTTAAAACACTGACCATGCGATTTTTGTTCTTCGCCTTCGCCTTCGCGAAGAGCAATTTTCACGTTGACCGGTCAACCCATATTTCCTTCTTTGCATTCGCGGGACCTCCCTCGCATTCGCGAAGAACAAAGTCCGCACCAGAACTCAGCAATCTTTCCCGACACAGAAATGGGCATAACTCTCTCATACGACCTCGGAATTCGATGATTCTTGTTGCTATGGTTCCTTAATTACGATAAGGATATAATGGATTAATCCAATCACAAATCAAAGGTTTTTTTTCTCAATATGGTACCTTTTATGTCCAAAGAAACAACGTTGAAATATCAAATAAGAGCGCGATACAACCCAAACACATCTGAAACACACCCGAGGCCCTCGGGACCCCGTCCAATTACACAAAATCAGTCCCAAAAAAATAATACAAACCTACTCGAGACCTCAAATCACACCAAAAAGAATCAAAACCATGAGTCGACGATCAAATCCTCATTTTAACTTTCACACATTCAAATTTTGACGAAGGCGTCCGAATTACATTTAAATATTCTAGAATGATGCCAAACTTTACTTACAAGTCATAATTCATGATAGTAACCTATTCCAAGGCTCAGAACCCAAAACGGACATTGATAACATTAAAGTCCACTTCAAACCAAACTTAAAAAATTCAAAAACCTTCGAATTGCCAACCTTTCATAATAAGCGCCGAAATGTTCCCGAACCACCCGATACTTAACTCGAACACACGCCCAAGTCTGAAATCATCATACGAACTTATTGGAACCTTTAATCCTGATTCTGAGGTCGTTTACTCAAAATTCAAACCTTGGTCAACTCTTTCAACTTAAAGCTTCCGAATTGAGATTTTTTCATCCGAATCAACTCCGAACTTCTCGAAATTCAATTCTGACCATGCGTACAAGTAATAGAACATGAAGTGAAGTTATTCAAGGCCTCAAACCATCGAACGACGCGCTAGATCTCAAAACGACCGGTCGGGTTGTTACAAAACTATTCTGCCATATTTGAAAGACCATTACAGAGAAAGTCATGAAACTTTATTAGTTGAGCTTATTCCTCTAGACAAGATTGGCTCACTATATCTGCTTCTTCAAAGTTATCTTCTTGTAGGAACTCGGTCTCTTCAGCCAATTTTTCCACCTTGGCCTTTATTCTAGTGATTTCTGCACTAATTCTTTTTATAGCCTTTTGATTTTCATCTTGTTGCTCGGCCATATGCATCACCATGTCCATAATACGGGTAGCACGATCCACATCCTCCACTCCATTGCTCATGTCATACTCACAAACATTATTTAAAAAATCATAATAAGAGCTTGGTGAAAGATACAAATAATTAGGGCATCCATCCCAATGGGCGTCTTGACGACCATACACATTACAAATATTTCACTCAAAAGATTGAGCTGGTGAACCCAACTCGCTCCTCGAAATATTTTCAAAAATTTTACCAAAAGTGCGGTCCTCCACAATATAAACAAAGATCACTAAAATAAGAATAACCAATATTTAACCATTTATCATTCCAAAATACCATATCAACAAAGATAATAAAATATTAAACTAAGATAAAATTAAAGAACTTGAATAGACAAAAGGTAAAAATCTAATCTAGTAAGATAGTTAATTTCTAAGTCCCTGGTAACGACGCCAAAAACTTGTTGCTCTCAAAATGCATACGCAAGCAAACATGGTCGACAAGTGATAAAGAGTGAGTAGAGTATCGTTCCCATGGGGACTTGTGATTAACTATCAACTAAATTAAACTAAAACAATTACTCTAGTCAAGCGATTCATAAGGTGTGATTATTTAATTAAAACTAATCTAGAGTAGTAAACTAAAAAATTAAAGAAAATAAGTCGGCAAGTTTAGAGACGAATTCAAGGGGAGAAAATAGTCCAGAGCTATGAGTTAGCTAAAAATCTCGTTAAGTCTTTCACTTAAATTTTTTAATTAATATATCTGGTTTATTGATTGACAGGGGTAAATTTACTCGTAGTATTCTTTGGAAGTACTACTTACCTATTCAAACTAACCTAACACCTATATTCCTGTGGAATTAGGATTAACAAGAATACATTAATAATTCCCGTATGGTAACCAAGCAAGGCGATTAGGTATATCCCTATCCTAACCGCGAATCCATTCCCCGATACCCAGGTTCAGAATCTTGCTATACTCAATCCTTGTGCAATCTAGAATTCCCTCTCCTAAGTTCAATCCAAGATTCGCGGATAGTATTCAATTGATAATCAAGCTATCAAATACTGAATAAATAAATCAATACGATAAATCAATAAGAACAATCCAAGCTTCAAACTACAACATTCATGCATCACCCCACAACTCTAGAACTAATAAACTAAGAGATTAAATGAAGAGAAGAGAAGAGAAGAAAAACTAGTTGAAAGCTTGCTCCAAGTATGGTTTACGTTCCCGTACGTGAATTCTCCTTAAAAGTATGTTAGATCCCCTCCAAATTAGATTTAGGCCCCTTTTTATATAAGTTGAGACGTATAGGGTCGAAATAACCTTGTCCCAGATGAAATAGAAAAAATCCCACAATGCAGGGTCCAGGCCAGCGCCTCGCTGGATCCAGTATGTTTTTCGCCTGCTTAGGCATTTCTTCAATTGCTACCAACCTTTATCAATTTCCTTACAAAATTATAAACCAACCAACCAATCATCATGTAATGATTACTCACCAAGTAATAATTATGTGATGATTGGAAATCGTTCTTTTTGCTCCAAAATTTCATCTTTCACTCTCCGATATACCTACATAATCAATTAACACCTAAATAAATATAAAATCACAATACTCAAGCTAAGTTGATTATGTTATGTGGTATCTCGGGGTGATTCTTGATGTTATTCTTGTATTGGAACGGGTTGATCATGTAAACATATCCTTGTTTTTCTTAAATGATTTCACTTTGCATTTTATGAGTTGTTAGATCAATGTTATATTGATATTCTGCACAAGTTATTTGACTAGTGAGTGTCTCGACTTAAACCTCGTCATTACTCCACCAAGGTTAGTCTTGATACTTATTGGGTGCCGATTATGGTGTACTCATACTACACTTCTACACATTTTGTGCATATCCAAGTATCCCACAACGTGCTGATTGTTAGTGAGTTGATCCCGAGCTGCTGTAGACTTCAAGTTATACCTGTTGTTCCACTCGCAGGCCTCAGAGTCACCCTCTTTTGTTGCTTTTGTTACTGTTTATGTATTCCAAACAGTGATGTACACTTTGAGACTTATTATGTACATCTTGTAGAGCTTATGACTCAGTATTATCGAGTTTTGGGATGTATGACTATAGTATTACGCTTTTGGTTATATTATGACACTCTTTAGCTTTCATTAATACATGAGTTGGCATTTTCCTGTTGATATCGTTATATGATAGGCTTACCTAGTCTTAGGAACCAGGTGCCATCACAATCCTTAAGGTGAGATTTGGGTCATGACATACTTATCGACACGGGCTATGTTATTCTGTGCAAGCAAGGTTGAATGGACAAACCACGCCAATGAAAGCTTAAACCTCTCTTCTACTTTAAATCTCCTGGACTTCGACATCATCAAAAGCTTCTCAGCTTCCACCCCCTTCCTGCTACTTACGCACACTTTATCGCAGAATCCTTCGCCATCCTCCAACACTTTGTCCATTTCTTCTTTACTGCTTTTGGCGCCATAGTTCAGTCCGGTCATCAAAGCAAACTCCTTCAATATAAAGTGAACAGACTTGTCTCCAACTAAAAATCATAACTCGTTCTTCTTCGCACAATAAATTCAACAAATTAGCAGGGAATGAATAAGCTATCCATTAAACTGTGTCCAATGCTCTGAAAGTTTTGCAAACTGTCCAAACCAACTGCTCTCAAACTTTTCCATCAATTTGACTGTTCTGATGTTTTTCTTGAACTCGTGGAATTGGTTGATCCTAGACCTCACACCAATCTTGGACAGGATACGTCTTTGCTTTCTCAGAAAAGTCCTGAATTTGTATTTAGATGCGTCGATCGCCCTTACAAACATAGAAATTGATAGAATATCCTGGTCACCTTCACTCACTTCATGTGTTTCATTTTCCAACGCTTCTTCACCATCTTCTTCTTCTTCTTCTTCAACCTCTTGTGCAACATCACCATTTTCATTCTCTTATGGAGTATCATCATTATTTTCATCCACCTCTGGATCTTCTTCTTCACCTTCTTCTTCTTCAACCTCTTGTGCAACATCACCATTTTCATCCTCTTATGGATTATCATCATTATTTTCATCCACCTCTGGATCTTCTTCTTCTTCTTCTTCTTCTTCTTTTTCTTCTTCTTCTTCTTCTTCTTCTTCTTCTTCTTCTTCTTCTTCTTCTTCTTCTTCCTCTTATGCAACATCACCATTTTCATCCTCTTATGGAGTATCATCATTATTTTCATCCACCTCTGGATCTTCTTCTTCACCTTCTTCTTCTTCTTCAACCTCTTGTGCAACATCACCATTTTCATCCTCTTATAGATTATCATCATTATTTTCATCCACCTCTGGATCTTCTTCTTCTTCTTCTTCTTCTTCTTCTTCTTCTTCTTCTTCTTCAACCTCTTGTGCAACATCACCATTTTCATCCTCTTATGGAGTATCATCATTATTTTCATCCACATCTGGAGCATCATCACATTTTTCATCCTCCTCCCCACCTAATGTTTCATCTATATTGTCGTTCTTTTCTTCGACAATTACTTTTTCGGAAACCTATTCTTCCATTTGATTTTTGCTGAATTTATGTCCGAGTCTTCTTCCCCCTTCTTATCAATACCCTCTAACGCTAAGCTCTTGCAACCGATTTTTTACTAACATGTATGACCTCATCAATTAATCTAGAACTTGATCTCTTTCTTTTTTTATTGGTAGACTTTACTGGCTCTCTGTTCTTTGTTTCTCCTATCACACTTAGAAATCTCAGCATTTGCTTTACTAGGGGAAGCTTCCGAAATATCTACATTTCATTTCCTGCTGGCAGATTTTGAACGCTCAGCATTTGCTTTACTAGAGGAAACTTCTGAAGTATCATTTCCTGGTGGCTCTGAAGCATGTTCAGTTGCTATCTTTGCCGAATAATTATGCTTCTTAGCAATTGATTTCTTTCTCGTGTTACCTACATGCAAATATGCAATGTCACATCTAATAATTTAAAATTTATGATCGGAATAGGAAAAACAAGCTCCAAATTCAACATACATCTATGACCAGACGACAATCGACCACAGGTTTATCAATAAATATTAGGTTGCCAGACCGATAAATATCTAAAATACAGAGCCTAGAGGTAATCCAAGAAGGAAATATAATCACCCACGCCAAATAAGATTTGGTTATACACAACCCAATCGAAATTGCAAATGCATATGTAAGAATCCCTCTACAAACCTCAAATCAAAGTTGTAAGAAACAAAAAAAAATAGAAATTTAGAATTTACCAAAATTGACAAGTTCTGAGGAAATATACAGTGCTTGTTGGGTCTAGATAGACGATTTAACCCAAAATCAAAGCTTGATTCTTGTCGGATGCCGTCAAAAACCACCGTGGTTGAGGAGGGTGAGTGTGTGTGTGAGAGAGAGAGAGAGTAGAGAGAAGGAAGAGAAACTAGCGGAAAAAAGAAGGAAATAAAGCCTTTTCAAAGTTTAAATAGGTGACCTATAAGTTTTGAAACTGTAAAAAGGCCCCAACCACTTTAACTCACTTATTTGGCCATTTTCTAAACCAAAAGAAATTGAGAAAAAAAATAGGAGGTTATATGGCCAATTCAAATTTTGTGAAGGTCTTTTGACAGTTGCTCTCAACTTTCATTTTGCTAACATAGTAGAAAATTATCATCAAGAATTTGATGGGATAATGAGATCCTTCCACTCTTAATATATATTCATAACTTATTTATGAGAAACCTTTTGTATGGAGCACTTCCATTTCCATGACCTTATGCTACATGAATTTGAATTAACCCGACCATTACGTATCTAAAATCAAAAGACAATGTAAAAAGCTTACAATTTTCTTATAGTGATGTTGTTAGAATATGAGACTAATTAATTGTATGGTATTAAACTATTAATGATGAAAGCTGTATTTTACCAAAGCAAAAGTAACCCCTCAGGAGTACTTTGTAAATACTCTAGCACGTGATACGAAACTGACAACGATATACAGTAATTGTCAATAAAAAAAGGACACTAATTCTATGGCGCATAAATCTAAAACGAAAATTCAAAAGCATATTACAAAACCCATGCAACAGCTACGTTATTACTAAAATAAGAAATAATTATAAAATTACAGATCAAGAAATTAAGCTTAAACTACATCTAAAGGTTGTAATAAATTAATGATATAAACAGAAAACAACTCCCTCAGTTCCACACACAGAGCGACAAGCCCGCTTCTTCAGATACATTCCCTATTTCTTCGCTTCTTACAACCTACTTTTCCTTTTCACCCTTTTTAACTTATTTTTCTTTTCAATTTCTTTTTTTCTCCAGAGAAAACAAAGGGAATAGAACAGAAGAGGAAACCCTTTTATATTTGGTGCAACTACTCTCTCTTTCCGTTGTTTTCTCTTCAAATTAATCCCTGTTCCTCTGTTTTGTGGGTACGTTTCATCTTGGTTTCTTTTCTATACTCATTCTACACATTGGAATTAAATATCATCAGGGTCCAATTTCTTGGCCTTTTTATTGTTTGTTGCTCCTTTCCACATTCAACTGTGTATAAGATATCTCTGTCATTGATATTCAAAGACCCATCTTTTTTTCCTGGTCCACTCTTATTGATTGAAAGAGCACCATTAGATAATTCAAATCACTGGTTAATGGAAGGTGCGTCTGTTTAGTATCTGTCTCGTGGGGACGTTGGGAAATAAGAAAAAGGCGAGATTTTTGGTTTGAGCTGTTCTGAGATAGATTATGTAAGTATAGGTTTGGTTTGTGTGGTTTCAGATAGAATGAAAGATTAGCTGGTTGTTGGTTTTATCAATGTGATTTTAATGGTTTTTTGAACCTAATTTGCATTGCTTTTTTCGCTACTCATTTGTTGCATCAGCTCTGGTGAGATTGGCTAATTGTGATTGATTCAAAATCAACCTATTTCCAAGCCCACATCGAAGTATTGTGTGGGGGGGAATCTTCTTTGGATAAATGATGAGTTTGTATTAGGTGTTTGTTACTGGTTCAGCGTTGACATGGTTGAGAGAAATGCACATTTAATGGGGATCTGTGGCCGAAAATCCATGTTTTGTTTGTTTACGATTACATCTGTTTTATTCATGCTGTCTTGGTCTTTTGTGCTGCGTTCGGTTGGTCGGCCTCACTTTGTTGACCTGAATATACTACCCAACTCCAAGCTTCTTGCCTTGGCAGATGACTGGAATTCTCGGTTTAGGAGTCAGAGAGATGGTGAGGTCCCTATATTAGTTCATAAGAATAGAGCACCAAAAAAGTACAACTTGTTTAAGTGCAATCCTAGTAACCAGGTTCTTAAGGTTTTTATGTATGACCTGCCCTCTCAGTTTCATTTTGAACTTTTAGGATGGAAGGCTGAGGGAAAAAAGAGTATTTGGCCCAGTATCCGCAATAAGGTTCCTGAATATCCTGGTGGATTAAACTTGCAGCACAGTATAGAATATTGGTTGACGTTGGATCTTCTCTATTCTGAATTTGCTGACAATTTGAATGATAGAAGTGCCATAAGAGTATATAATTCAAGTGAAGCTGATGTCATTTTTGTACCATTCTTTTCGTCAATCAGCTATAATCGGTTTTCAAGGCTTAAGCCACACCAAAAAACGAGCATGAATACCTTACTACAGGAAAAATTGGTTACCTTTTTAACTGCTCAAAAGGAATGGAAAAGATCAAGGGGAAAAGATCATATTATTGTCGCCCACCATCCGAATAGTCTTTTGGATGCAAGAGTGAAGCTTTGGCCTGCAATGTTCATTCTTTCTGACTTTGGAAGGTATCCTCCAAGTGTAGCTAATGTTAAAAAGGACATAATTGCACCTTATAAGCATGTAATCAGGAATTATGACAATGACACTTCTGGTTTTGATAGTCGACCAATTCTTCTTTACTTCCAAGGAGCTATATACAGAAAAGATGTAAGTTATTTTATTCATTTATTAGCTATTTGTCTCTATTTTTATTTGTAGATCAGTACTATGTTAGTGTCATCTAGGTTCACTTGTGGGTGGCAAAATAAGGCAGAACTAGCAGAAGGATAGAAGGAAATTTTTACTTGGATGTTTTCTGTTGTTCGGGATAATGTGTTTGCTTTTTACTGCACAACATTTGTTCTGGAAAGTGTAGGAAAGCGTTGACGGTTGACACTAGTGTCTTATGACCGTGTGTGTCTTGTTTGGAGAGATAGGGAAGAGTTGGACTATACTACGATGAGGAGCCAGGTGAAATTATCTGCTATAGGGAGATGATGAAGCAACTCTTCCATGAAGCACAACTTTAGCCCATTTGAAAATGCCCTTGTTAGACACAGGTAACTGAGTATTTATTGAGGATTTTGTCGAACCATGCTGGAACATGGATGACACAAGGAACCAGCCCACCTTGTTTCTTTGATGTTCTGACTTTCAGGAAACATCTTATCCCATAAGTGTTAGCTTTTGCTGTTTCCTTCTTTGTGAAGATCTTTTTCTTCTCTTCTATCTTTGGAAGTGCAATAAGGCGTACGGTGCAGAAAACATGATACCGCGTTGACCAACTGAAATTGTTCATATCCAGTTTTTACTATCTGTATTGAAGCTTAGTAATAGAGTAGTAAACATGGTTAATTTAATATCAAAATATTGCAAGGTTTAATCTGGACTAGTTTCTTGTATGTTTACCCTGATTTCTCAAACATTTCTCTTGATGATTCAGCAGGTTAACTCTCAGATGAATTTCTGTTTACACGTTGTGAATAAGAAGCCTGTGATTATATGCCATCAATCAATATGTAGATGTGGGTAGAGAAAAGTAATTTTTACCAGAGCTAGGTAACGTGCACAATAGTGAATGACTGAAACCCGTGTGATTAATATTGTGATATGATAGTATGAATTAATACCCATAATCACGCCCTAAAGCATTCAAATTTTTTTGGGTTAAATTACACCAGCATTCCCTCTCCATTCCTTGCATTTCCATTATGATCCAATATAAAGAAATGAAGCGTAAATATTTAATGAACCCATGAGTCTTGAAGACTTGAACTTTAGATGCATGACTGTCAAGCTTTACCTTCTTATGCTTTGCTCTTTCTTGTACTTGTTTCTAGTTCCTCCTCTATGTTTGTGTTCTCTGGATTTGTATTTTTGACTCTTGTTTCTCTCACCCTCAGGGTGGGTTTATTAGGCAAGAGTTATTCTATATGTTGAAAGATGAAAAAGATGTCCACTTTTCCTTTGGAAGCGTTCAAAAGGACGGAATAAAACAAGCTACAGAGGGAATGCACTCCTCGAAGTTCTGCCTTAACATTGCTGGTGACACTCCTTCATCGAATCGCCTCTTTGATGCGATTGCTAGTCACTGTGTACCAGTCATCATTAGTGATGAAATAGAGCTCCCCTATGAAGATGTTCTTGACTATTCAGAGTTCTGCATATTTGTTCGTACCTCAGATACTCTCAAAGAAAAATTCCTCATAAACCTCATTAGGAGTATTAAGAAAGAAGAGTGGACTAGAATGTGGGCTAGGTTAAAAGAGGTTGAAAATCTCTTCGAGTATAGATATCCTTCTACGGATAATGATGCTGTTCAAATGATCTGGCAAGCCATTTCTCGTAAGGTTCCTGCTGTTAATTTGAAGTTGCATAAATCCTGGAGATTTTATCGGACCCCATGGAAGGAAAGAGGGTTGAAATCAACTCTGTTGCCCAAAAATTTTTGGTAAGCACTTATTGAGTAGTTCTTGTATTTGAAATTGACAAAACATTTGGTATGTCTTAGTTTATACCGATTTTGGAAAAGCCAAGTGTACCAGACAATAGATATAAGGAAACATAGTCGGCGAAACATAGAAAAAAGAAAGTTATGTTATAGGCTTATGCTTGTTGAATCAGTTGGAACTAATTGATCAATTTGTTCATTCCTTATTTTTTATCTATTTCAGTCTTGATATTATTCTTTAGTTTGTATTAAAAAGGGCAGCTCCTATAGGTTAAGTTCATATCGAAAAGGTAATTATTTCTAGCTAAAGGATTCCACAGTCCCCATCTACCTCCTCCTCCCCTCCGGAGAATCCGCATTCAGAGCGAAATGCAGTTGGATTTTGGTTCACCGTTATTCCTTAACTGTTTGATAGTTAAAATTATATATAAAATGTTATTTTGAGAAGAGAAAACTGTAAATTAAAATCTTAAGTTTTAAGATTCAAATTTTGCGGAAACATTGTCGGGTAAAATTTCTGAACCCCTTGAGCTAAATGAGATGTAACAGTCAAAAATTTGCAAACCAATGTTCCCAATTGAATATCAGACAATTAGCAGGTTGAGAGTGCACTCTGCTCCTCAACTATGGTTTACTTAGCTTACTTCTTGAAAGTGTTCTAGCTCTGAAAAATGCAACTGCTGATAGGGCCAACAATAGCTACCCACCTTCCATCTCTTTCTCCCCTGGCAGAGGATCCACTATGAAAAACATGCTCAGGTCTAGAAGACCAAGACGTGCACCATTCAACATTGACGCTCATCTAACAGGATTGACCAGAAAACTAGGCGCATAAAGCATAGCAGATGAAACTGATTCCCCTACTAGGCCCTCAACTAAGAGCAATCTACGGTAAATGCCTATGAAACCTAAATTTATTACCATTCTTTACCCATTTTTAAAATAATTACAAAATATACCCACCCCATAAATTGGGTTTGTAGAGTTTGTGGTATTTTGATTCGATTCTGACAGAGTATGTTCGAAATATTAATTGGACGATGTGTCTATATTATGAGTCAATTTGGTGGAGATTTTAGAGTATATTTTAAATTTTGGGTTGAAATTGAGTTGAACTAGCAAAGAAGACAGATTTGTACTGTGTACCAAAATGGTATATTGTATGCTGCATTTGGTATACAATAATTAATTCAAGAGTATAATTAACTACAATAGTATACTACTATTTTTTTTTTGGAAGGAATGAACCAATCCTCTGTATACCAAAATAACATAATATATACCATTTTGGTATATAATATTTAATTCAATAGTGTATTATTTATTGTGTTGAATTGGCGAAGAAGAATTTGTACTGTATACCAAATGTTATACTATATACCATTTTGGTATACAGTTCATATCAAGGATATACTATATAATGTAACGGTATACTCTTACAATTAGGTCCTTTTAGAAATTTTTGAAATTTTTACTGAGTTTTTCTTTAACTTTTCAATAGAGTTTTCATTTTTTTTTTCTTAAACCAAAATATTTAGTTTGAATATTTGATTGGAGGTTTGTGGCTAAAGTTTGAGTCAATTTGATGGAAATTCTATAGTAGATTTTTTAAAATTTAGGTTGAAATTGAGTTGAACTAGTAATAAAGATAGATTTGTACTATATACTAGAATATTATATTGTATACTGTATTGGTATACAATAATTAATTCAAGAGTATATAATTAATTTCAATATTTTACTACTAATTTTTTTGAAGGAATGAACCAATCTTCTATATACCAAAATAACATACTATATATTATTTTGGTATATAATATTTAATTCAATAGTGTATAATTTATTGCGTTGAACTGGCAAAGAAGGATTTGTACTGTATACCAAAATAATATATTATATACCATTTTGGCATACAATTCATTTCAATGATATACTATTACAATATACTATATAATGTAACAGTATACTATTACGGATTGGTCCTTTTAAAATCTTTTGAAATTTTCGTTGAGTTCTTTTTCAACTTTTCAAATGAGTTTTCATATTTTATTATTTTTTTTCTTAAACCAAAATATTTAGTTTGAAATATTTGATTGGAGGTTTGTGGCTAAAGTTTGAGTCCATTTGATGGAAATTCTAGAGTAAAGTTTTGAAATTTAGGTTGAAATTAAGTTGAACTAACGAAGAAGACTAATCTATTACAACTAATTACTCGCCCAACCTAATACGTAATTAACTTTTCTTTTTCATCACGTCATCAATTCCCATTTCTCAAGGAGAAACAGAAAATACTTTTAAGAAGTTTCAAAATCGTTTTTCCTCTTTCACTTCATGGAAAATCACAACTTTCAAATATGAAATTTAATCACCAAAAAGATAGCATTTGTATGTTGTTTGTATTGTACCTTTTTCTTGCTGCCATCACCCACTTTTTTATTTACGCTCCATAATCTATTTTATCTCTTAAAAGTAAAACAAAAAATAATATGTACAATCTAACTAAGATTTGAATTTTCATGCGTGTTTAGAGTGTTGTTGGAATTTATTGGGTATTATTCTTTGATGTGTAGATTATGATGTTAATGCTAATTTTTGCAGATTTTATTGTGAGAAAATTAAATTCATCATAGAAGTATCTTGAAGCTTGACCTCACTAATTGGATTTGTTGAGTTTGTAATTATTTCGATCCAATTGTGATTGGAGTGTGCTTGAATATTAATTGGAGGTTGTGGTTATATTTTGAATCAATTTGGTAGAGATTTTGGAGTAGATTTTATAATTTTGGGTTGAACTAGCGAAAAGGACGAGTTTATACTGTATACCAAAATGGTATATTATGTACTATTTTGGTATATAATTAATTACGATAATACAATGTTACAGTATATAGTACATACTGTTGAATGAAGAACACAAGATACTATTTTGATACATAATATATAATTTAACAGTATGTTATTTACTGCAATAATATATTATTATAGCATACAATATAATGAAACAATATACTGTTTCAATTTGGTCATTTTTTAATTTTTCAAAAATTTTAATTGGATCCTTTTTAAATATTTTAATAAAGTTCTCATGCTTTTTAAAAAAAAAAAAAAAAAAAAAAAATTCTTAGAAGAGATGTTTGATGGAGTTCTATAGAGATATTATTCACATTATTAGAAGTAGATGTAGAAACAGACATAAAGTAGTAATGTACCTAGTTGGTATATTTATATACTTTGCCAGTATATGTGAACTAGTCATCTATGATATCCCATCAGTATATGATATATACCACGTTAGTATCATAGAGGATTTAAGGCTGTAGCTAAATATTTGTGAATTTGGTAGAAATTTTGCAGTAAATTTTTAGATTTGAGTTAAAGCCGAGTAAAACTGGCGAAGAAAAATTTGTACTGTATACCAAAATGATATACTATATACCATCTTGGTGTACGGTTCTTTCCAACAGTATATTGGTATAGTATACTATATAATGTAACAATATACTATTATAATTTGGTAGTATTTTTTAAAATTTTCATCGAGTTCTTTTTTTCTTAAACCAAAATATTTAATTTAAAATATTTGATTGGAGGTTGTGGCTAAAGTTTGAATCAATTTTGTGGAAATTCTGGAGTATATTTTTTAAATTTAAGTTAAAATTGAGTTGAACTAGCGAAAAAGACTAATTTGTACTATATACCAAATTAATGTACTATATATCATTTTGGTATATAATATTATATTTAATTCAATAGTATATAATTTATTGCGTTGAACTGGCGACGAAGAATTTGTATTGTATACCAAAATGATATACTATATACCATTTTGGTATACAGTTCTTTCCAACAGTATATTGTTACAGTATACTATATAACGTAACAATACACTATTAAAATTTGGTCTTTTTAGAAAATTTTTGAAATTTTCTTGAGTTCTTTTTCAACTTTTCTCATGTTTTTTAATTTTGTTTTCTTAAAACAAAATATTTAGTTTGAAATATTTGATTGAAGGTTGTGGTTAAATTTTGAATCAATTGGTGGAAATTCTGGGGTAAATTTTTGAAACTTAGGTTGAAATTAAGTTGAACTAGCGAAGAAGACTAATACAATGGGTCCTTTTACAATTTTCTAACAGAGTTCTCGATATCAGATACCCTGTTAGTATGTGATATATAGCATGTAGGTAACATAGTATACTACAATAATATAATTCAACTGCTACTAATATATTATTTTTGATATAATATATTCTAAAGTAAGTTATTTTCTATAGTTAATATATAAAAAAATAAATAAATAAAAAGAACAAAAATAAAGGAGCCAAAAATGTGTGCAGAATTAGATTATGACAAAAAAAAGAAAATAAGAAAAGGAATTGAAATAATAAGAAATGAAATATAAGAAGAAAAAATGAAAGCAAAAAAGAGAAGAGAAAAATATTTATAATGTATAAATTATTTTAATAATTGAATTAAAAAAATTATATATTATACCAGTTATATAAAAAAATAAAAACAAATATTTAGTATATCAGTGATTTTTCGTATTTTATAAAAAAGAAAGAATAATGAAAAAAAGAAAATATATAAAATTAGATTATGAAGAGAAAAATAAAAAATAAAAGAAAAAAGGAGCCAAAATTTTTTTAAAAAGGAACAAGAAATGAAAAAAAAAACAAAAGGAAAAAAAGAAAATAAAAAAATAAAGAAGGAGCTACAATTGAGTGGTGAAATTAAATTATGATAAAAATAATAATATATTATGATTTGGGCAAAAAAATAAATGAATCGAAAAGGAGAAAAAAGAAAAAAAGAAGAAGAAGAAAACGAGAAAAAAGAAAAGGAGAAAAGAAAGAAAAGAAGAAGAGAAATAAAAAAGAAAAGGAGAAAAAAGAGGAAATTACCCACAAAAGCTACCATGGGTATGAAATGTAATTAGTTTGATGGGTAGAAAAGTAAATGAATGACAAGGATAAATAGTTTTGTTTTTGTGGGTAATTGTATCGTTCACCCCTCAACCAATGCAAAATTGGCCCAATAACTTGAATGGGGAACAATCAGAGGGGGATCTACCATGTTCATCTACTTTGAATGCGGAGTATAAATTTATGTCCAACAGTTTATTAAATTACGGTGAATATCAGATATGAACTCCTAACTTTAAAAATATAATACGTTTATTCGCCTCAGGAAAAATTAAATTTGAATTCATACTTTTCGTTTGGGGACAAAAGCATCTTAATAAAAGTACCTCTAATTTAGGATGAATGATTACAGATCACTTTACGATAATCCTTATTGGTGGTTTACACAAATTTCATAAGGGACGTCGAGTCCGAGAACAAAGTAATGTACAATTGGGCTTGAAGAACCAAACAAACGTGGAAAAAAATATAGAACTAAATTACATATAGCACATAGGGTATATGCGCTATGGGCAAACGGGCCTAACAGCGGTTAACTGGCCCAAAGTGATATAGCGCATAGGCGGATATGTCCCATATTAAACCCCTTCTTCCCCGTCAGAAAGGGCACAATACGGTTGCTCTCCCATTTTAAATTTCGCCCGGCTAGTGAAGGTCCCACCACGCGAATTGTTTAAGTTTTCTACCAAAAAACACAAGATTCAAGGTATATTCAAGGTGTAGAAAAAGAATTTTGCTCGAATTTGGGGGAAAATGGAGCATTTCGGCCACATTGAATATTTGAGGAAAAAAATTCAAGCTGAGGTATTTTTCCATTTTTTGCTTATAATAGCTAGAGATATTGTAGTTAATGTGTATAACAAATCATGTATTCTTGTATTTTTTCGATAGTGTTTAACCCGGAATTTATCTTTTTTCTTACTCGAATTGAATTTTTTTGAATTTTATTTCTGTATTTCGGGAATCTCGTGGAACAATTAAAATTTTAATTATATAAATTTTATTTTATTTTATTGCATTTTCCGGTTTTTTTTTTGAATTTCTGTCATTACTTTTTTTTGCCAATTTCACATTGTATTATGAATTTTCGTTGTCAATTAATATTTATTTTTAATTATATGATTTAGTTTAATAATTTATTATTGAAGTTTAATTATATAAAATATTTGTTAGTATACATTTTTTTAGGAATAAGTTTAGAGTTGGCGAATTGGCGAGTTTGGTGAATTTGGCATTTTGTTTAAACAGTTTTCATATTAGGATGGTTTGTGCGGTTATTTAATGGCAATTAACAAAAATTATAATGACCTAATTACAAAGAAGACGCTACCGAAATTTTAGCATAAAAGGATTATAAAAGAATATATAAATTAGTTAATAAATTACAAACATAGTTAATACTCCATACATGTTAAGTAATAACTTGAAAATAAATTAATGCTCTATTTTACACTCCAAAATAATAATAACATAATATCTTCATACTTTTTTCACTTCAAAAAGTATTTCGTTAATGAATTTTTAAAAACATAATATTCCAAAATAAAAGATATATTTAAATATTAAATTATACAACAAATAGCTCTATATATTAACACTCCTAAAACATATTACTACCCATTAATAGACATGTTGAAACTTTATTATCTTCCAAGAATATGAGCTACGAAAAATACTTTAAGCTATTAAGAAAAAATAAAAATAAATAAATAATATTAAAATAATAATTGTTCAAGATAAAAGATATATTACATATTTAATTATATTTTAATGCTCTATATATCATAATCAATACCTTCATTCCACAATTAATACCGTCATACTAAATTAATACATTCATACAAATTTAATACCTTCATAATCTGTATTAAAAAATACTTCAATAAAAAACAATAAATCATCTTTATGACAATGCTGCAAAATTAACTATATGCATTTCAAGTCCAGCTATATTACCCATATGGATCGTCCTGTTGTCCATCATGGCCCAGATATATAGACGTCCTTAGGCTACAGGTGGGTCACAGGTCTACGTTAGTTTGGGATGGGCAGCTGCTGAATCACAAGTTTAGGTTGCGACGATCGACGATTTATGAGATCTTATTAGGGATCGTCAACTACATCCTCGCATTGTCGAGTGTTTGTCCACGTGGTCTACTATATCGTCGCGGTTGACCGGTTAAAGTTCGGTTGGTCATTCATCACTGCTTTGATTGAGTAATGGATACCACAGAGACACACCTTTCATTTCCTAGCAGCAACGTCACAATTACTGTGACAATCCGACAGGTCGGTTTATGTAATTACGCTTCGTTTTCTCATTTGATTCTTCACACATGTGTGTTTATGATTTTATGACTTACGAGGTTGATTAGTTTTGTTCGAGAAAGATTTCGGGTTGATTTGGACCCTTTGATTCTCGACTTAGAAGCTTAAGTTCGAAATGTTGACCAAACTTTGACTTTTATGAAAATGACCTCGAAAAGATATTTTAATGGTTCCAATAGCTTCGACCGTAATTTTAGACTTGGGCGTATGCACAGAATCGAATTTGAAAATCCAGGGGTTGATTTGTGTTGTTTCGCCGAAATTTGACAATTTGAAGTTGAAAAGTTTGATCGTAGCTTGACTTTTAGTTATCGGGCTCGAAATTTGATTTTGGGACTTGGAATAAGTCCGTTATGCTATTTAGAACTTGTCTGTAAAAATTGGTATCATTTGGAGTTGAATTGATAGGATTCAAACGCTTAGTTGCAATTCTAGTAGCTCTTGAACTTTTTCTTGAAAATTTATGCGTTTAATGTTCGATTCATAGTTCTAGATGTTATTTTTGTATTTTGAGCGCGCGAGCGAGTTCGTATGATGTTGTTAGACTTGTGTGGATGTTTGGTTTGGAGCCTTGAAAGCTCGGATGAGTTTCGAACATGTTTCAGAATGAATTGAACTGAAAATGGAATTGCTGGTGTTGCTGTTGCTCTGGTATCGCAATTGCGAGCACCAACCTCGCAATTGCGAAGGTGACGGGGGTCTCTGATGCGGCAAATGCGACTGGCCCCTTCGCAATAGCGAAGTCAGCAGGCCTGAGGCTTGGGTCGCTTTTGCGAATAATTGTCAGCTTTTTGCGAAGAAGTCTGCTTCCCAATTGCGAAGTCTATGTCGCATTTGCGATAATTGTTGAGGCTGTCTTGCAAACGCGATCCTGGTCCGCAATTGCGAGAATTTGCAAATGTGAATCCTGAGTCGCAAATGCGACATCTGCAGTTGGAAAAAAAGGCTTGGGAGTTGTGATTTTTCAACATATTCTCTCATTTTAGAACCCTAGACTCGGTAGGAGGCGATTTGGAAATGAAATTTTCATCTGCAAATATTGGGTAAGTGATTCTAATCAATTTCCAACTATATTTCATCAATATATCTTAGATTTAACATCAAAATTATGTGAATCAAAGTGAAAATTTGTGAAACTTTGTCAAGCTTTTGAAAAATAAGGATTTGAGTTTTGAGAGTCGATTTGGAGTCGAATTTTGAAACTAATCATATATATGGACTCATGAGATTATGGGTAGTCGTAATCTACCCTTGGACCCGTGTTTTGACCGGGTGGGCCTCGGGTTGACTTTTGTTGACTTTTTGGATAAAGTGTAAAGATCATAGCTTTATCTATTGTAATTGTTTTCCCTTGCATTGTTTGATGATATTAAGTTAATTTTGGTTATAGTTGAGCCGTGTGGAGGCGAATTTTAGGGGAAAAGCTATTTCCGAGAGTTGAGTTGGCGTAGAGGTAAGTATCTTGTCTAACTTTGTGTGGGGGAACTACCCCTTAGGATTTTAGATTGATTGTTATTTGTGCTATGTGAAAGCTGTATACGCAAGGTGACGAGCGAGTACACGGATTGTATGTGGTATTTGATGGGTTAGACTAATTAGACTCTTTCCATGCCTTAATTGGATTGCCATATCATGTTTTAAATTCTCATAGTCAATCTATTCTTACTTGTGTTAGTCTATCCTTACATGCCTTATTTGACTTTGTTAATACTTGTTCTACATCTTACTTGATACTTTGCCCTTATGGTTTAGTTGAAGTTGTTGCCTTTTTCATTGTTACATGTTAGCTCTTGCACTGTTGACATATCCTTATTTGAAGTCATTGTTATATGTTATCTCTTCCATTGTTGATTTATCCTTACTTGAAGTCATTGTTATATGTTATCTCTTCCATTGTTGACCTATCCTTACTTGAAGTCATTGTTACATGTTTATCTCTCCCACTGTGATTTATTCTTATTTGATATCGTGGTTACACATTATCTCTCTCATTGTTGAGTTGTTGGTGTTGAGGTTGTGAAAGTCATTCTCACATTGAGGCGAAGTTGTTAAATTGTTGATATATCTTCCTTGTTGAGAAATTTACATTTATTGTTATTGTTGATATTCTTGTACACATTGTAGTTGAGCCATGTGCTATTGTTGTGAAAACATTAATATTGTTGATTATTGGCAAGTTGTGGCATATGGGGCACTTGTGGTGCGAGTTTGTTATTGTGATATGATACTGATGCGCATGCGGTGGTATAAGGATAGGGGTTAATGTGCATGCGGCAGCATAAGGTGGGACTTATGTGCGTGGTTCTTGTAAAGGAATTACTTGAAGTCACGCTGCGTCATAAGGTGGCCTGAAGTGCGTGTAGCTATTTCGAAAAAAATATTTTCAAAACTATATAAATGTAAGGCTCACACGGCGATATAAGAAAAGTTTGTGATTGAAATTGAGAAATGTGAGTACAAGGGGGTACCTTAGTGGTGATTCTTGTTGTATACGAGGCGATACCTCGGTTGTGATTCTTGTTGTATACGAGGTGATATCTCGGTTGTGATTCTTGTTGTATATCTCATGTTGAAAAGACCATTTGGTGGAACACTTCTTGTCGCTTTTAGTCTTCCTTGTCTTATCAGTTTTTTTCGTGTTTGACTATTCTAGTTCTCTTTAATTGCTTCCTCTATGTTATCTCTATGCTTACAATTCTGTCTTTAATCTATGTTATTGATTTGTTCGTATCATTTATCTCTCCGCTTTCTATTACTTCTCGTTGTTAAGTATTCATTCTGTATATTATGTCCTAGTAGGTGCCTTGACCTAGCCTCGTAATTACTCTACCGAGGTTAGGCTTGATACTTACTGGGTACCATGTGGTGTACTCATACTACACTTTTGCACATCTTTTTGTGCAGATCCAAATACGTCTGCTCGTGGTGGATGTTAATATTTGATTGTAGCTGTTATTCAGAGATTTCACGGTATACTTGCTCGGCGTCGGCAGGCCTCGGAGTCACCTTCCCTTATCCTACTTTTCTGTTGTATTTCTCATTCAGACAGTGTTGTAGTAGACATTCTAGTTTATTCTGTAGAGCTTATGAATCAGTTCCACCGATTTTGAAAAATGTATTGTTAAGATCCTCTTTTGGAAGTTTATATGAGTTTATCAGACAAGTCGGTATCAGAGCTCTAGATTCATAGGTGTTATGAGTCATGAGCAGGTTTAGTAGAGTCTTGCGGATCGGTATGGAGTCGTCTGTACTTATCTTCAAGAAGCTGCAGAACTGTTAGGAAAACTTCACTTGTTTGATTCTTTATCGTGCGAATTGGTTGACTTCGAAATCTAAATCTTTGACGTTCTATTCTCTCACAGCTGGTGAGGACACGCACTGCTGGATCCGAAGATCAGACACCCACGCCCCCTGCTAGAGCTGCGAGAGGCCGGGGTGAGGGCAGAGGCCAAAGAGGGGCACGTGGTGCAGCTAGAGCACCTGCGCTGAGCTGCGACAGAGGAGCCACCAGTAGCTCCAGTTGAGGGAAAGGCACCCGAGGCGCCTATTGCCACCATTGCATTTCAGGAGACCCTCGCACAGTTCTTGAGCATGTTCAATACCTTAGCTTAGGCAGGGTTGATTCCACTTGCACCAGCCACATCTCAGGTTGGGGGAGGAGCTCAGACTCCCGCGGCCCATACCCCAGAGTAGTTGGTCCATGTTGATCAAGTCCCAAAGGTTATGCCTGCGCAACCTGTTATTCTGGTTCAGCCCGAGGTTAGGGCAGTGACATCTGAGGAGGAGCATCTTAGAATTGAGAGATTAAAGAAGTATCATCCTCCTACTTTCAGTGGCTTAACTTCAGAGGATGCACATGATTTTCTAGAGAAGTGCCATCGTATTCTCCGCACCATGGGTATTGTGGAGACGAGCGGAGTTGCTTTTACTACATTCCAGCTGTTAGGAGCAGCATATACTGGTGGCAACCTAGCCGATGCAACTTCACTTACATGGACTCAATTTTCGGAGATGTTCTTAAGAGATTCTGTTCCCCAGACCCTTCGGGATGCATGGCTCACGGAGTTTGAGTAGCTCCACTAGGGTACTATGTCAGTGTTAGAGTACGCATTCAGATTCAGTGATTTGTCCAGACATGCACCTACTTTGGTTTCTACAGTTAGGGAGCGAGTCCGCTGATTCATCGAGGGGCCCAACTATGGTATTAGGTTCAGTATGGCTCGAGAGTTGGAGCAGAAACACTAGATCAACAGGTGATAGAGATCCAATGGAGATTGGAGGGTATGAGGGGCCGTGAGAGAGAGGACAGGGAGGCCAAAAGGCCTCGAGGTACTAGAGGATTTAGTGGTGGCCACACTGCAGCTACAACCCATCATGGTAGAGGCTATGTGAGCCTTCCAGTTCATTCAGCACTTCTAGCTTCTAGTAGTACTCCGGCTATCCCGAGGTCTCAGGTTGCACAATTTGCTCAACCACTTTCTAGTGTACCTCCTACACGGGGTGCCTTCAGCGGTTAGTCCAGCCGACCAGGCCCGAGCTAGTCCCAGTAGCCATGCCATCGAGATCTTGCTTTGAGTGTGGTGATATCCGTCATATGGTTAGAGACTGCCCCAGACTCAGGAGAGGTGCACCCTCACAGACTACTCAGGCTCTACGTATTCAGTTGGGTCCACAGACTTCACAGGCCATAATTGCTGCTCGAGTTGCCGCTCCACCCGCACAACCAGCTAGGGGTGGGAGACGGGCGGGTAGAGGACCCCTAGAGGGGAAGCCAGGCCAGATTCTATGCTTTTCAGGGTAGGACGGAGGCAGTCGCTTCAGACACAGTAATCACAAGTATGGTTCCAGTTTGTCATAGAGAAGCATTAGTCTTGCTTGATCCGGGATCAACTTATTCATATGTGTCATCTTACTTTGCTCTGCATTTGGATATATCTCCTGATTCTTTGGGTTTTCCTATTTATGTGTCCACGCTTGTGGGAGATTCTGTTGTTGTGGACCGTGTGTATCGGTCGTGTTTAGTTGTTATTGGTGGTTTTGAGATCGAAGTTGATCCATTGTTGCTCAGTATGGTAGAATTTGATGTGATCTTGGGCATGGACTGGTTGTCACCCTATCATGCTATTCTAGATTGTCACACCAAGACTGTGACATTGGCTATGCCAGATTTGCCACGGTTAGAGTGGAGGGGTACTTTGGACTATGTTCCTAGCAGGGTTGTGTCATTTTTAAAGGCTCAGTGGATGGTTGAGAAGGGTTGTGATGCATATCTAGTCTTTGAAAGAGATGTCAATGCTGATACTCCCACCGCTGAGCTAGTTCTGGTAGTGAGAGACTTCCCAGGTGTATTTCTAGTAGATCTTCCGGGCATGCCGTCCGATAGGGATATCGATTTCGGTATTGACTTGTTGCCGGGAACTCAACACATTTCTATCCCACCATATCGTATGGCCCCAACAGAGTTGAAGGAGTTAAAGGGGCAGTTGCAAGAGTTGTTTGATAAGGGATTCATTCGGCTAGTGTGTCGCCTTGGGGTGCTCCAGTTTTGTTTGTGAAGAATGAGGATGGTTCTATGCGCATGTGTATTGGTTATCGGCAGTTGAATAGGGTTACAGTGAAGAACAAGTACCAATTACCGTGCATTTATGATTTATTTGATCCACTACAGGATACCATAGTGTTCTCAAAGATTGATTTGCGGTCAAGGTATCATCAACTGAAGATTCGGGATCCGGATATCCTGAAGACTGCTTTTGGGGCTCGGTATGGTCACTACGAGTTTCTTGTGAATAATGTATTCCAGCCATATCTTGATTTATTCGTCATTGTATTTATTGACGACATCTTGGTGTACTCCCGCAGTCGTGAAGATCATGAACATCACCTGAGGATCGTGCTCCAGGCCTTGAGAGAGAAGAAGTTGTATGCAAAATTCTCAAAAAGTAAATTTTGGCTTGATTCGATGGCCTTTTTGGGTCATGTGGTGTCGAGTGACGGGATCAAGGTAGATCCGAAGAAGATTGAAGCAATTCAGAATTGGCCCAAACCGTCTGCAACTACTGAGATTTGGAGTTTCCTTGGTTTGGCCGGGTATTATCTCTATTTGGCAGACGGTTTCTCATCTATTGCTGCACCTATGACCAGATTAACCCAGAAGGGTGCTCCTTTCAGATGGTCCAAGGAGTGTGAGGCAAACTTCAAAAGCTTAACACTGCTTTGGCTACAGCCCTAGTGTTGGTGTTGCCTACGTGTTTGGGGTCTTACACTGTGTATTGTGATGCATCCTGTGTTGGCCTTGGCGATGTTGATGCAAGACGGTAGGGTGATTGCCTACGCGTCTCGACTGTTGAAGGTCCATGGGAAGAATTATCCGGTCCATGACTTGGAATTGGTAGCTATTGTTCATGCATTGAAGATTTGGCAGCACTATTTGTACAGTGTCCGTTGTGAGGTCTATACCGACCACCGGAGTCTCCAGCATCTGTACAAACAGAAAGATCTTAACTTGCAATAGCGGAGATGGTTAGAGGTGCTTAAAGACTATGATATCACTATTCTATATCATCCCGAAAAGGCCAATGTGGTCTTCATTCTCCTCCACCAATAATGCTGCCTCAAATCCTGATACATCTTAGTGGCATCCGGATAAATAGGGTACCGCGAACTGTGGGCCTCTTCAAGGATCATCTCATGCAACCCATCCACATTGGGCACACCCTGCATCCGCAACACACCGTCATCTCCAATAGAAACCTCCTTGGCATCGCCGTGCTGTACCGTGTCCGTAAGGACAAGAAAATGTGGGTCGTCATGCTGATACTCTCTAATGTGATCATATAAAGAAGACCGAGAAACCAGGCAAGAAAGAACTCGACTGGCTCCGAAACATTCAATCTAACAATCAAGTTGGCCAAGGCCTCAACATCTATGTCTGGTGTCCTCTTTGCTACCGGTAGATATGCTAAACTGCCCAAACTCTCTTCCTTTCGACTCAAGGCATCCTCTGCGCCATCAGGATTTGGGCTCCGCACATGCCGAGGGTATTGACCTTCACGAACCGGGGTTGTTTCATCCCCTTCGTTGCGGGTCTTGCTATTGAGTCATCACACTGGGACAGCTCTTCTCGTTCATCGTGTGTTTCAACGCTGTAAGCGTTATTGACATCATTAGCTGCCATATTTGATTTTTACTAAGGAAAATGTCAAAACTTTGTTAGTAACAAACGAATGGATCAAAACAATTATGAACTTGTCTAAGCCCTATAGTGGGCGCCAAACTATTTACCCCAAAAATAGTAAAGTTGAATTTATTGCGTGGTTTATAGACAAGCGATCGATTTGAACCAAAAAACAATAAGCAAATGAAAATAGAGATAAGATTATCAAATGAAATTACAGAAAACAACAAGCCTAACTAAGAACTTTAGCCTTTTCGGTGACAAGAAAGTATGCAATATTCAAGTATTGAGATTGAGCGTAATAGAGTATAACTTTTTGTGTGCAGAGTATTTTATGTCCTGCAATGGTAGTTAATCATGTAGTTTATAGCCTTCGGTGAGTATTATTACGGCACGTGCGTTGTCCGTACAGTTATAATTATTATTGGTGGATGAGTTGTCCGTATAGCACGTAAGTTGTTCATACAGTTGTTATGATTATGGCAAGTGAGTTGTCCGTGTAGTGTGTGGATAAGGATCTATCCCCCTAGGGTCGCCCTATCATATTTTTCTTTTGCTGGCGTACACGAGGATTACGAAAAATTGTTAGTGTTTGGATTATTTTATATCTTCTCTATATGTTGTTTTACTTGATGGATTGCCATACAGTACATATCTTCTCTATATGTCGAATTGTATAACTTGACTTCTAATACATGCATATCTTCTCTATATGCTGAATTGTTAGCTGTTTATACTTCTTGTACAAATCTTCTTTATGTGCATCGTTAGCCTTACCTATACTTTATACCTATATTTCGTTGTTGTTGCTTTATATATATATATATATATATATATATATATATATATATATATTCATGAACTATACAAGTTGATTACTAAGTATTATTGGCCACTCTTGCTACTACCTCAATGAGGTTAGTCATGATATTTACTGAGTACGTAGAGTCGGTTTTACTCATACTACACTCTGCACTTAATTGTGCAGATCCAAGAGTGGGACCCAGCTGAGCTTTTGGAGTTGTAGCTGTTGCTGTGGAGACCTGAGATAGAGTTGCATCCTGATCGCAGTCCCTGACGTCTCCTTTTATCATTCATTACTATTATCTATTTATACAATGTATTGTATTGTCATACTTATATTCATATGTTAAAGCTCACGACTTAGTGTTGCCAGTTTCTAGGGATGAATGTATTGACTCAGTTTCTATCTATGGTTATTTTACTTTCAGACACATTTATTCTGTTATTTTAATTTTATTTCTCTATTTTTTTACGATTTGGCTTTCCTAACAAGTGGTTTAGGTGCCATCATGATCGGTGATGATTTTGGGTCGTGAGAGGTAATAGCATTAAAAACTTGTTGGTTCCAAAAGTACACGCGGTCCAAGTAGTAAAGTGACTCAAAAGTCAGATGTCGAATCCAAAAAAACTGAAAGAAATTGTTACTTAAGCAAACACAAATTTAGTATGTTCAAGGTTTTCAAAGATTGATAGTTGTGACTAAACTAATATTGCAGAATTTAAGCAACTAAGTAGCTAAACTAACAACAACGCAAGCGTTTATGATTTTATCTTAACCAATTAAGATAAAGATTCTAGGGTTGTGGTCGGTTTATCAATCCTATTGAGTTCTTGATTACACCCATTAATTTTAATTATTTATGGTTGCTAGTTGACCAGGTTGTTTATATGACTAGCATACTCCCATAATACTACCCCCTATTCACAATATATCAATCTTATATCTCTATGGTATTGAATCTATTATGAATGAATATAATACGACATTCAACGGAGTGAAACTGTTAGGTATATCCCTATTCTAATCGTGAAATATTTTCTCAAGACACGAGTTCAAAACAAGCTCTCTTTAATTCTCCTCTAATCTAAATGTGACATTTCTAGCATAGTATAGATAATAGGTAAACTGAAGGCCACACAATTCACAAGTTAAATCTAGAATTTATAAAGCAATCAATGATAATAATTCGTATTAACAAAGTAGTAATCAACAAACATCAATGATCATATCAAACACAACCTCAGAATTATAGTACTTAGCCACTCATAATATGGTGTTCACAAAAATAGTAAAATTTCTTAAACAAACAAGAAAGAATAGAAGAAAAATATAAACTCGTCACCAAACCCGTGTTCTTCTCCTTCATGTATGTTTCTTACTTCTAAAGATGTATTACCCCTTCAAAAGACGTTTTATGGGGTATTTTCTAGGATGGGTAAAGAGGCGTCCAAACTAATCTAATCTCGGACAAGAGTCGATGGGCTGCTTCTAGGGACCGCGCATCGTGCGCCCCTTGAACGGACTCCTAGGTGCTTCTCCATTTTCTCTTGGCCTCGCGTTGTCCTGTGCGATCGTTGCTAAGTCACTGTTTTAGATAAAGGTTTGCTCCCTTAGCTCGTCTATCTCTCGCGTGACACACGAGCTTCAAACGAGCTGCCTTCAATCTTTTTTCATGTTTTTTCTCTTTAAGTATCGCGTCAATTTGTTTATTTTTAATCAGCTTTCCTTTAAACTCGTATCTACACATAAAAAACGTATGAGTATAAATTCATTCAATTAACCTTGCAATCTTTATCAAATCACATAAAACATAGGACATAAATATACCAAAAAACATATACTTTTTGCCAATTATCAGGAAGCCAACCAGTAACCTCTCTATCTTCTTACTCCTATTCCTCTCAAAGTTTAACTTTTAAAAAGGCAATCAAAGAAGAAACTAAACATATATGAAAAATTAGTACAATACTTCAACGGAGTTTGATTGAAAAAATATTTTTTCCGACAGCTATTGTCTATAAGGAGCAACACCCAACAGTGTTGGACACCACTAAGATTCTTAACTTAATCGCCTTCTTGTCCAGTAACACTGATGAGTAGCAGCTGCAAAATTTCTCTTAAAAAATTGGTTGATTTCAAATGGCAGAAACTCCATCAATAACTACATTGGAACTGAAAACTGAAAAGGGCTATTCATAAACAGTTTTTCTTGCTTCTTACCTCTTATCTTATTGTAGGAGATAATCGGAGAGAGAATAGTCTTCCTATCAATTCCTTTTGAATAAGACTACGCTTCTCGATATTCTATACTTCTAGGAATCGGTACCGCTGGTGTTCGGGTTCGGAAGGAAATAGAGTAATGAGTATAGAGTAAACGGTGCCCTTCTTGGGCAGGTAAGGTGGCCTCCTTGAACCCCAAAAGTTGAATTTTGTAATCATTAGCATTTTTATCTCATATATTGAGGTGGTGACGGTGTTGAAGATGATGGTGGCAAAAAGTAGATGAAGGAAATCGAAAAAATCAAAGACATTGGGTTGTTTTACGCTCTCAAAAACAATATGTAATACACATGTTATGCTATGTCAGCATAATGTGTCTAATAGACACATTTTCTTCCAACTTCTGGTATTCAATAGGTACCACACTTAGTTTAGGTGTCTAAATGAAAAAGATAGCTTTTAGGGATCACATATATATTCAGGGAATTTTATTTATTTATGTTTTTGTGAAGTGGAAAATTATAACCACGCATACTACAATATTTTAATTTTTGATAAAAAATAAAAAGAGAAATTAGCATCACATAGCCGTTCAGTTTAGTAAATGACAAAAATTTACCCTATTCTCTTTATATTATCTGCCTAGCCCAAAATTTTTGCAACCCTGAGTGCTTGTTTCTTCACATGCACATTATTTTTATATTTGTCACGATTCAAAATCCACATAGTCATGATGATACCTAATCCAACCCATTAGGTAAACCAAACAACAACCCAACACAACTCTAATGAAAACAATTGGAAATCGATAAGTGAAATAACTGAATTCACATACAATAATTCAAGGATTGGTAGTATAAGTCATGAGCCACTAAGACTTAGATTTGCAAAGATGGTATAAAAATAAATATAACATGTGTATGGTATGTACATAACCTTAATTCGAATCTAAAACTATCAAGGACAATGATGGCTATATCCAAAAAAACAGGCTTATCTTCAGCGCCAGCGACCATCATCAACAGCATCTCAGCTCCAAGATTTGCACGCAACGTGGAGAAGCGTAGTATGAGTACAGACGACCCTATGCAGCAAGTATCATAACTAACTTCGGCGAGGTAATAGAAGCAAGAATTATAAATGATACTCATAAATCACCCTGTACAATTCATAAATTCCAACAAGTACAAAGCAATAATACAATCGAATTATGAAATCATAGATAAAACGACTTTGGTACACATAATTTTTTTAATGTACTCTACTCAGTCAACAATCCAGCATATAAGGAAGATATGAAAATAAATTAGGTTAGCAACCAAGGAGATTGCGAATAAAGATGAAATACAATAACCAAATATCAATCTGCTACAGCGCGCAACCCGATCCAAATTGAAATCACAATACGGCTCTGTGGCCCATATCAGAATCTCAATAATCGAACCAAACCATTAATCAGCCTTCCCAATGCCTACATCAACCAGAAATCCATCGGTTTCTCACAATCCGCGTGTACACCATCAAGATGAAACATGAGAGGGTGATAGGAGTATAGATTCATATACACACACTAAACGAAAAACTCACGTGCTGCACGAACAACTCATATGTTGCACGGATAACTCACATGCTAATAGTATCAACCACACGGATAACTCAAATGTTACACACACAATGCGCGTGCCAATAATATCAATATCTCAGATCCGCATGGACAACTCACGTGTCAATATCATAATCCCTCTGTCATGGTCACAGGCTCAATATCATAATTCGTTCAGCGGGGTTACAAGGTCAATAACACAATCTGTCCGGGTGGTCACATGCTCAATATCACAATCCGCTCGGCGTGGTCACATGCTCAATATCACAATCTGCATGGCGTGATCACGTGCTACCAGTCCAATCCATAACACACGAAAATCAGATATACAAGAATACATGTACATGATCAATGAACATCAAACTTTGTGCTCCTAGACTGGTATAAGTTATATGCTAATGTGCTATCATAGCTCAAACCAGGAAAATACATCACGAAAGTAACAATTCTCAGGTTGAATCAGGAGATTAACCTCTATGTAACATCAAACATGGATCAAATAGCTCACAACACCAGTACAAATATAAGAACCATCACAACATGAAGCTTAGCCAATCCAAGGAATATCATAGCCTAAACACTACCTCGAGCATGAAAAATACTCTAGTGCACGCACACGGCGCGCCACCCAAAGCACGTAGCAACCACAAATAACTCTAGCAACTAGTGCCTCAACCCAGTTTAGGTAAGATACTTGCCTCAAGCAAGCCAAATCGATACTATAGAAGTGCCATCCCGCACGAATCGACCTCTGAACGTCTCGAAACCAGCCAAAACCAACTCAAAATCATCAAATAATGCCATAGGAATCAAACCCAAACGATGAAGGTCGAATCTTTAAGCAACTACTCAAAGTCAACCATAATGTCAAACCAGGACCGCACCCCAAAACCCGACACAACTTAAAAATTCTGATAACACATTCGAATACGAGTCCAACCATACTAATTTTATCCAATTCCAACTCCGAATCGATGTTCAAAACTCAATTATTTACTATAGAAAAGTTTTTGATAAAAATTCCCAATTCTCCAATCAAAAGATAGATTAATTCACAAATGAACTATTGTAATCATGTTAAAATACAAAATTGAGGTTAGATAATGACCCCCATGAAAAAATAAGAAGAACGCTACAAAAATCACCTCAAGTGGAGCTCTAGAATTCAAGATATGCTCAAAATACCAAATGAACGCAGTCTGTTTTTTAATACAAAGGGATTCTGCTTCTGCGCCCAAAAAGCCGCACTTGCGGTCTACCATCTATCATTTCCATATTTACGGATCATTTTTTGCACCAGCGGGGTCGCAGATACGGATCCCACTTCACATCTGTGAAGCACTAGCACCAGCTATCTTCTCTAACACTAAAATGGGTATAACTCCCTCATACAATGTCCAAATTCAACGATTCTTTTTGCTATGTTTTCGTAATTAAGATACGGAATGCTTCAATCAAAAAAGAATTTAGAGCTCATTCGCTGATTGTGTTACCATTTATGCTTGAAGAAATGACGTCAAAATATTAAATACGAGCGCAACACAAACCAAACCTATCTGAAACTCTCCCGAGCCCCTCGGGACCTCGTCTGAACATACCAATAAGTCCCAAAACATAATACAGACCTTCTCGAGGCCTCAAATCCCACATAAAAACATCAAAACCAAAAATCACACCTCAAATCAAGCTTAATGAACTATTTCAAATTTCCAAATTACAAACTTATGCCGAACATGTCTAATCAACTTAAAATCACCTCAATTTTTTGCAGAGAAGCTCCAAATGACATAACGAATCTATTCCATCTCCCGGAACAATAATCTGAACCTAATAACATCGAAGTCAACTCCCAATCAAACTTGTGAACTTTCTAAACCTTCAAATTGCCAACCTTTGCTAATTAGGGCCAAAACCTTCTAGAAACATCCAAATGTAAATTCAGACATACGCCCAAGTCCAAAATCACCATTCCGACCTAATGGAACCATCAAAACTCCGATCTGAAGTCACATACACAAAAATCACTTGGTCAACTCTTCCAACTTAAAGTTTTCCAATTGAGAATCATTCTTCCAAATAAATGTCGAACCACTCGAAAATCAAAACTGACCGTACACGCAAGTCATAATACATCATATGAGGCTAATCAAGACCTTAAACCACCAAACAGAAATGCTAATACTCAAAACGACCGGTCGAGTCGTTATATTCTCCCCCACTTAAACATACTTTCTCCTCGAACGTGCCAAGAGTCGTTGAAAAGCCATCAAATTCACTATATAAACTCACCATGCACATACTCTCGGGCGATCCCATGTCACCCCAATCCGTATAAGCCTGACAACACAATGTAACTAAAGATCCTTACTTCAACCTTAGTCCATAAACCTTGGAACCCAATCTCCAACATCTGAATACATTATAAGATCTGATTCGTGCATCTATACACTGTATAAGTCTGAACAAGTTGTATCAAGCTATAATTATATCCCAAGATACAGTCACATCATATACCACATAAATCAGATACTCGTAGCAATAACTTTCAGCCACAATGCCTGTGTATTAAGAAATCGGGTACCAATGACATACCTCATGTCAAATAAAACCTCGTTCTGAACCTTCGTACACTGCCATGGACAAATGAAACACATAGAAACTCGTAACCACCCATCAGATCAACAAGTCGTGGAGCTCTCTCGCCCGCCAAGAACCATAGCCAAAATCTAAGCTGACTAGTGACGTTATTCTTCTAGACATACCTTAATTAAGTATGATAGCACTCATTTCAGGCCCAATAACCTCATGTCATCCAATACAAGCTGCTTGATCGACATGCCACACCGGCAACACCTCGATCCATATACCATGAAATTCGTGCACCAAACAAGCAATAAATCGAATATACCCACTAATGGAAAAAGAATCAAATGGGAGAATCATCCCGCAAGCTAAATAGATATCACCACAGAGCGCAATGCTATGAACCCATCACATAAAATAGAACTAAAACATACAAAATAAACATAAAAGGATACAATCCCAACATAACTCTATCGCGATGCATGACCCAATCCATACGCTGGTCCATATGAAATACCTCGAGCCATGATGCTCACAATCAATAACCATATGCATATCTACAACAAACACGCGGAGTGCATGACCATAGCCTGGAGAAACGGATAGCACAATATACCACAAATAGGAAGACCGTAACCAAGATGCAATCAACCATTCAACACCTCAAGAGCCATCTCGCTCGAATTCCGCCACAAAGCCCAAACAGAACTGCATCATATGTGTAAATAGTCAACAGTCTCACAACCCATTGTAGCATAGATGAGTAACTCATGGAACATATTAGAACATGAATAAGATCAACTCTTAGTGAATGACACACCCCTCAACAATAGCCGTGTTGCGTAAAGAAATTTGACCCTATGTAAAACACACATTCCCATTAGGCCTACAAGTGGCTTTCAAATCAATACCAATCCTCTCGAAATAGGTAGATAACCTCCGAAAAGTCCATAATAACCTATCCACAACAAATACAATCATATGTCAACCTCTTAACGTGCCTTCATCGACCATAATTAAGGAACAATCTGCTTCTGAGAACCCTCATAGTCTTCAAAATCCCTAGAATACGAGAATTTTCATGTCCGATCCCAACTCCACTACTCCAGTGACTGACACATCCTTCATACACAATCATCTCACGAGAAATACTTCCATAATTCTTCCATGCCACATAGCAAAAATCTGAACATCTGCAGTCAATCAACTAGGAGATTATTGTAATACAATTCGAACATCCATAAGTCAAAATACAGTGCGCCTTTTGAAATGCGCACCCTTCTCAGGTGTTACCAAATAGTGCCAACATTCTTCTAAACATCTAAAACTGTCTATGCCGCCTAGAACTCATGACCTTCCCATTGAAATTGAACCGCAACCTCGTACATGCAAACCTCAATCCTACACATCGCACCGTATCTATCATGCCATCATATGAAAACACGAGAAGCCCAACCCTGAATCACAAATAGGATACCTACTCCATCAGCACGAAAATCTTTCGCTTAATCCCATCTAGGATAGAAATCACAACTCGCAACAGAACTCCCTCATGCCTGTCGAAAATCCGTCCCAAGCCATGGTAGAAATTATCACAAACTCTTCGAAACACGTTAACATAAAACCTAGCCATTAAAATTGATTCCCTCTAACTACACCAAGTCAATCAGGTCGCCAAGCCCAAGAGTATTGCCACAAAATGCCTATAGAGTCTTACTATACCAAAGGAATGGATCACTTTTACTACTACGCGAATCCAACCTACTACCAAGCTGTCCTATTTCTTCGAGTTCCTCCCAACTTGCCTTCAACTTAACACTCCTACTTGACAGTACACTACGGTCTTTAACCCAAAGCTTACCCTAAAATATTGATGCAATATAATTACTCTGATACCAACTGATGCAATATAAAAAGCGAAAACAAGAAAATAAAATATAGAAGCAAGACGCTCAATGAACTATCAAGAAAACAAATAGGAACTAGTCTATTTACCTTCTTGATGAAGTCACGGAGTACCTATACTATACGAACAACCCTCAAGACAACGATGGTCTTGCAAACTGTTCGATCAAACAAGGAACAAGTTCAATTTTGAACCAAAATTGGACAAGTTAATTCACACGATTTTTGGGAGCAATGTTGCTGCCGTTTTTTATTGAAAATAATGTCAAAAGATGTCAAAATAATAAAGTGTTTAGGCTTATATAGAATGAGCCTATAGCTAAGTCAACTAGGAAAAGAATAACTAGTTAACCTAAATCAACTAGGAAATAACTAATTAACAAAAAGGCCACAATTTGGCTAAGTTTAAGAAATAGTCACGCAGGACTCCAAAACAAGTAAGAATTAATGTCTTCCATAACTATACAATAATACACGCCAAACGCAAACATCACACGCCAACGCTTGGATCTTCTTCACCATCAAATGTGCATCATGAAGCTCTTTAGCTTAACTTCTCGTGAATGGTCTTGAAGGTTTAAACGTATCATGATCAGGTTGACCTGCATCATCCTCCCCTTCTTGGAAAGATTTCGTCCTCGAAATCGAACCTTCTTCATATTTCAAAGCAACACAAGGAGTCAAGTCAGTGACATTGAATGTCTTAGAGACAGCATAATCATCAGGCAGATCTATGACATAAGCATTATTATTGATCTTCTGCAAAACTTGAAATGGTCCATCTCCCCGCGGAGCTAACTTCCCTTTCCTATGGTTCGGAAATCTTTCCTTTCGGAAGTGCACCCAAACCCAGTCACCTTTCTTTAAGTCCAGCTTTTTCCGTCCTTTATTCTTCTTGACTGCTACCTTTTCATAAGCACCCTCCAAATTTTTCCTCACCTTAGCATGCTATTCGAGCAACGCAGTTTCCCGGTTTTGTCAACGCTAATAACTGCATCTCTCGGCAAAGGAACAAGATCAAGTGGTATCAAAGGATTAAAACCATAAGCACATTCAAATGGAGTAATGCTAGTCATGTGATGAACAGTTCTGTTATATGCAAACTCCATAATTGGTAATCAGTCAGCCCAAGTGCCGGACTTCCCTTTGGTCAAAGCTCGAAGAAGAGCTCCTAAGGTGCGATTAACAACCTCAGTTTGACCGTCAGTCTGTGGATGATATGATATAGAAAACAACAATTTGGTGCCAAGAGCACCCCACAAACACTTCCAAAACTGACTCAAAAACTTAGCATCCCTATCACTAATAATAGTTCGAGGCACACCATGCAACTTTAGTACATTAGCAATAAACAAAGAAGCAACATGTTGTGCATCATCACATTTTTTACTAGGAATGAAATGAGCTATCTTAGAAAACCTATCAAAAACCACATAAATGCTATCATGACCTCCCCTAGACCGCGGCAGCCCCATCACAAAATCCATCGAGATATCTACCCAAGGACTAGTAGTAACGGGTAAGGGAGTACACAAACCATGATTATTAGACCTAGACTTAGCTCTTTACACTCAAAACACGCTCCACATATTCTCGCCTCATCTTAGGCCAATGGAACTGTTCCCCTAATATAGCTAAAGTCTTGTCTACCCTAAAGTGTCCCATCAAGCCCCCACAATGCGCCTCATGCACCAACAACTCTCGCCACGAGGACTCGGGTATACAAACTCTCCCCTTCTTAAAAAGGTACCCATCATGCCACTGATACTTCTCAATCCGCTGCCCACTAGTAATGGCATCATACACACTCCTAAATTTAGGGTCATGCTCATACATAGACTTAATACTCTCAAAACCCATCAACCTAGATGCTAACGTGATAGCCAAAGCAAACTTCCTAGATAGTGCGTCAGTTACTACATTCTCCTTTCCCTTCTTGTAATGAATCACGTAAGGGAAACTCTCAATGAACTCTACCCACTTAGCATGTCGTTTATTTAGTTTCTTTTGACCCCTAAGATATTTGAGGGACTCATGATCATTCCTAATTACGAATTCCTTAGGTCATAGGTAATGTTGCCAATGAGCTAAAGCTCTCACGAGGGCATACAACTCTTTGTCGTACGTAGAGTAATTCAAGGCAGCCCCCTTCAACTTCTCACTAAAATAGGCAATAGGCTTCCCATCTTGCATAAGAACACCTCCAATTCCCACCCCCGAGGCGTCACACTCATATTCAAACGCCTTACTAAATCAGGTAATTGTAACAACGGGGCAGAATTAAGCCTACGTTTCAACTCTTGGAAGGCACCCTCTTGCGGCTCCCCCCACACAAAAGGCGTGTCTTTTCTCACCAACTCTTTGGGAGATGCTGCTATGGTGCTAAAGTCTTTAACAAAGCGTCTGTAGAAACTAGCTAGTCCATGGAAACTTCTAACATGTGAAACAGTAGTAGGAGTAGGCCAGTCTCTAATAGCTTCTACCTTAGATGTATCTACTTCAACACCATTAACACTTACAACAAATCCCAGAAATACAACTTTCTCTAAGAAGGCACACTTCTTGTAATTAACATATAACTTTTCATCTCTTAATACTTCAAACACTTGCCTTAGGTGATCAACATGGTCATCTAAACCTCTACTATAAATCAGGATATCATCAAAGTAGACAACCACAAACTTATTAAGAAACGGTTTAAGCATATGTTTCATTAATTGCATGAACATACTAGGTGCGTTGGAGAGACCAAAAGGTATCGCCAACCATTCATATAGACCAAACTTGGTCTTGAATGCAGTTTTCCACTCATCACCCAGTTTCATACGGATTTGGTGGTAACCGGACCTAGGATCAATCTTAGAAAACACACTTGAACCACATAACTCATCTAGCATGTCATCTAACCTAGGGATAGGATGACGATACTTTACCGTTATCTTGTTGACGGCTCGGCAATCAACACACATCCTCTAGGTGCCGTCTTTCTTTGGAACCAAGATCACGGGTACCGCACACGGACTTAGACTCTCTCAAACTAGCCCCTTACTCAATAGCTCATCCACTTGTCGTTGCAACTCCTTAGCATCCTGTGGATTGCTTCGATATGCGAGTTTGTTCGGAATTTGTGACCCCGGAACAAAGTCAATTTGGTGTTCTATCCCCCTCAACGGAGATAGTCCACTCGGCATCTCCTCAGGAAACATGTCCCTGTATTCCTGCAAAACATCACTAACAACACTAGGCAAGGGGTGAACGTTAGTAGAAACTTCTTCATTAGAGCTCAAGTAAACACCCTTATGAATTAGGAAAATTAAGAGTTTAGAACTATCATTACCTCTCAAATACTCACCTGGTTGAATCATGGCACAAATATTACCTGACAGGTTCGATGTACTAGCATTGGTTATGGCTTCGGATTTAGCTCTAGCAGCCTCTTTCAGTTCCCTCATGCGTTTGTAATCATCACTAACCTGTTGCGGTGTTAAGGGCTTAAGTGCATAACTCTTACCCTCCAGCTTGACCGTATAAGTGTTGGCCCTTCCATCATGATCAATACATCTATCAAACTGCCAAGGCCTGCCCAATAAATGGCACGCCTGCATAGGCACCACATCGGACAAGATTTCATCCTGATAAGCTCCCACCTTAAACTTAATGAGTGCCTGCTTTACTACCTTTAATTCACCACATTCACTCAACCACTGCAATCGATAACGACGGGGATGTTTCCTCGTAGGTATACTAAGTTGAGTCACTAACGTATGGCTTACTACATTAGTGCAACTTACGGAATCTATTATGATCGAGCACACCTTTCCTTTCACCCTACATCTAGCATGAAATAAGTTCTCACGCTGCATATCTCCTTCCTCCTGTACGTTCATAGTGCTCAAGTTCCTACGTACTACTAAGAACATATTCACACCCTATTCTTCTAACTCTTCCTCTCCGCACTCAACCAATTCTGCCCCCTTATCATCTTCAATCTCTTCTTCACCTTCTTCTTCACACACAGTTCCATCATCAAGAATTAACATGGTCCTCCGTGTTTGACAATCCTTAGCGAAATGCCCATAGCCTTTGCATTTGTGACACTGAAAAGAAGATGCGCTAGGAGAAATGAGTTGAGTATTAGAATTACCTCCGGACTCCTTAGGTTCAACCCCAGGAGCCGCAGCTTGGGATAGCTTCTTAGGCTCTAGGTTTTGGCTTACTGTAGGCTCTCGGGTTTGGTTTGCTCCCTCAGTGTTCTGCGTCTTCCACTCTTTGTTTCGACGTATGATAGTGGAATCGGAACCCCCTTTATATCGAGCTGCCTGGCTTTCTTTAATCATCTTTTCGGCTTCAATGGCAGCTAAGAACACATCATGAAGAGCAATGAACACATGTAGCCTCAACTGATTGGAGATATCATTATTCAACCCATTCTTGAATCGGATAATAGCCTCTTCTTCTTCTTCTTCGTCTTCCATGTCAAGTGATAGACGAATCTTCTCAAAGTCATCATAGTATTCTTCCACGGACTTCAACCCTTGTTTCAAATCATACAACTTCCGTAACTTTTCTTGCTTGTGCCATGGGTTCACATATTTACGAGTCATTATTTGCTTCAATTCCACCCATGTTATGCGTGCCAGTTGGTTATGTCTAACTCTGGATCTTTTCTCAGCCTCCCACCAAGTCGAAGCATAGGACTTGAAAGCAGCAATGGCATATGTAGCCTTATTCTCCTCAGACATATCATTAATTTCAAATATCCGCTCAACTTGACGCTTTCATTCTAAAAATCGGCCAGGATCACTAGTTCCTTTGACAGCAGGGATAGTAACCTTGACGCTGTTCAACCCACTGTCTCGGACATGGTCTCGGCTCCCTCGGTTTGGTAAGATTGGTTGGAAGTCCTCATAATGCTCAGCATGCTCATCAAATTTTCATACTCTAAGTTCCTTCCACCAAAACCTCTAAGCCTCCCTCTCGGACCATGATCATAACCACGTCTTCCCATGTAGTCTCGGCCTCCATTCCATTGCCCTACTCTCGGATTCCGTGGCCCCAAATCATCAACTTCAAATTCCTCGAACTCGGGTTGATCATCCTCTCGGGCTGCTCTCATATCCCCTACGGGTGCTATGTTTCTTCGGGCTGGCATTAATGGTGGTATGACACCCAGGGGAATCCGCATAGACCTGACATTTTGAGCACCTCCGTCCCTCTGCTCGTTTTGGCAAGCTAACTCCACGAACTGCTCGGGTCTAACGGTGGAACCGTCACTAGTTCCTTCTCCGGCGTGCTTCTGATTGCTAGAGGATCTTTCTATGTTCTCCATTCGGGAGCTAAGTGCCCTTACTTTGGCCAAGAGGTCAGCCAAAGTAATGTCAGTCCCAAACTTTTGTCCTTCCGTAGCCATGCACCTGCAAAAGAAACAAGACTAGAGAATGTGTTAAGGTTAGTTAAAATTCTCTCTCTCACTTTTGAATGACTCTCGGGTTTACTCAAATTTTTGGGTAGGATTTCACACTTATCTTCTAATTGACCAAGTTCCTTAACGACCTTTCAAGTTCACAAGATCAATAGTTTTCTTCGGGGTGAGTGAAGTTATGTGACTCGATAGGCGGACAGCTTTTTAAGTGAGCACAAGAAACCAAGAATTATCTACGAAAGTAGAAATTCTGAGTTTTAGCACGAGGTCCTACAAGCTCAAAGATTAGTAATTACTTAAGTAGGAAAATTACTTAAGGATTACTAATTAGAAGTAGTGAAATTAAGAAAGAATTTCGAAATTAGTGGAAGGAGGAAGTTTTTGAAGCTTTCCTACTTTAGTTTGGAGAAGACCAATCCCCTTTCCCTAGCCCTTTAGGAATTCNGGGTGAACGTTAGTAGAAACTTCATCGTCACACTCGATCAAATCAGCTACCTTATCTTCCTCAATCTCCTCGTCACTCTGTACCTCACAAACAGTACAATCATGTTCATGTCTTAAGGTAGAACCATCACTAGTTCTTTCCCCGGCATTCTTCCAAGTACCAGCTGTTCTTTCAAGGTTCTCCACTCGGATACTAAGTGCCTTTACTTTAGCCCATAGCTCGGCTAAAGTAATATTGGTCACAACCTTTTCTCCTTTTGTAGCCATGTACCTGCAAAAGAAACAAGACTAGAGAATCTGTTAATGTTAGTTAAAATTCTCTCTCACTTTTGAATAACTCTTGGATTAACTCAAATTTTTGGGAAGGATTTCACACTTGTCTTTAAATTGGCTTCCTCTAATTGACCAAGTTCCTTAGCAACCTTTCAAGTTCACAAGATCAATAGTTTTCTTCGGGTGAGTGAAGTTATGTGACTCGATAGGCGGACAGCTTTTTAAGTGAGCACAAGAAACCAAGAATTATCTACGAAAGTAGAAATTCTGAGTTTTAGCACGAGGTCCTACAAGCTCAAAGATTAGTAATTACTTAAGTAGGAAAATTACTTAAGGATTACTAATTAGAAGTAGTGAAATTAAGAAAGAATTTCGAAATTAGTGGAAGGAGGAAGTTTTTGAAGCTTTCCTACTTTAGTTTGGAGAAGACCAATCCTTTCTCCTTAGCCCTTAGGATTTTGGGTCCCCCCCTTTCCTTTTCCAACACAAATTAGCCCCTTCTCTCCTTGTCCAAATAGAATTTCAACTCCTTGAAACTTCTCCCTTTTGGATTGGGAGTTGTTTCCTTTTTGAACTAGACTTAGGGTTTCCTATTCTCCTCCTTTCTCCTCCCCAAATTCGGCCTCCCTAACACTTCTAGGCCCTCTCCCACGTTTTCACAATGCTCTTTCAAGAACAACAAATTAAAGTTCAAGAACTTCAAGAATTCAAGACAATCTTATTAAGAACGTTTGAGGATTCAAGAACCTCTTCAAGAACAACGTGAAACTCTTCAAGAACTTCAATTTTAACTCCAAGAACTTCAAGATCTTCAAGATTTATTCGTGCACCTTCAAGAATTTCAACTAGAGTTTCAGGATTTCAAGATTATCAATTTCTAACGATCAAGAACTTCAAGATTTGGTTCAAGAACGTTTCTTTATCAATCAATCTTCAAGACTTTAAACCCTAGATGATTCAACAACTTCAACAACACAAATTTTCGGTTTTTCTTTCTCCTCTTTTTTTTTTTTTCAAAAAAGAAATTTAAGAATTAGAACCTAAAACTAAGGCATGAAGAACGGGATTGAGATTGTAGAAACAAACCCGTTCCAAGCTCTGATACCAACTGATGCAATATAAAAAGCGGAAACAAGAAAACAAAAGATAGAAGCAAGACGCTCAATGAACTATCAAGACAACAAGTAGGAACTAGTCTACTTACCTTCTTGATGAAGTCACGGAGTACCTATACTATACGAACAACCCTCAAGACAACGATGGTCTTGCAAACTGTTCGATCAAACAAGGAACAAGTTCAATTTTGAATCATACCAAAATTGGACAAGTTAATTCACACGATTTTTGGGAGCAATGTTGCTGCCGTTTTTTTTTATTGAAAATAATGTCAAAAGGTGTCAAAATAATAAAGTGTTTAGGCTTATATAGAATGAGCCTTTACCTAACTCAACTAGGAAAAGAATAACTAGTTAACCTAAATCAACTAAGAAACAACTAATTAACAAAAAGGCAACAATTTGGCCAAGTTTAAGAAATAGTCACGCAGGACTCTAAAACAAGTAAGAATTAATGTCTTCCGTAACTATACAATAATGCACGCCAAACGCAAACATCACACGCCAAACGCTTGGATCTTCTTCACCATCAAACGTGCATCATGAAGCTCTTTAGCTTGACTTCTCGTGAATGGTCTTGAAGGTTTAAACGTATCATGATCAGGTTGACCTGCATCAAAGATCCTAGCATGAAACCATGCTGTCTTAAGACCCATAAGCCACTATATTCCCTCTTAGACACCCAATCATACTACAACTGAGATACCCACTCTGCTGTGGCCTTCTGTGAATCTGAAGTTGTATCCTTAACCTCACTAATATTGAAATGTAGAACCACTAATGATACAGAAATACCGCAAGTCTCGACACCTTCCAATTCAAATCACTGATCCAGGGTAATTCCTCAAATACCACACATGAATCATGAACTCAATAGAACTTTCTCGAAAGGCATCCACTCTCCTCTAATCTCAAATCCACCAACTTTTGCTCTATTAGCTCATGGATACCTTAAGAAGCAACCTCATCTTAAGCAACCGAGTGAAATCCCTTCTCCTTGCACACTACATCTACCACGAATAACAAACCCGAATCATTCCAAGATTTTTAATATGCCCCTACAGTATAGCACATCATGCATTTAGTAATTACCTTGTTCAAGTCATCCTCAAAGCCAACCTCTTCAAGTTACAACTGATCCATAAATATGCCTCAGATTGAAACTAATATAACACATAACCATGCGAGTTGATCGTTGACAGCAGACTCCCCCATTTGGCTCGAAGTCATAGAACATAACATCCAATAAACCACAATACCCTTATTCCATTACTGCATAATCCCCAAATGTTATTTAACTAAACCCTTCATACGCTCATGTAGCACCAGCAATAGAATACCTCAAATCTCCAGCTAAGTGTGCATCCATCCTCGTGACAGTCGTGCAAACTCCTTCAAATGATCCAAAATCTAATTGCAGCACATACACATCCCACTTGGTAGGAAGAAAAACTCTTCACAGAAACATCACAAGAATCACATAACCTGTGATAACCCAAACACAGAAACATCACAAGTAATTTCCTTCCACCCAAACACAAGAAATTGAAGAAGGAAAGCATAAATTGGAGAAATAGGAAGGAACCCCAGCTGAAGCTCTTCCCTTGCAAACCCTAGAATCAAAGGCAAACTAGGGATTGAAGAATCAAGAAAGAGAAATGAATTAATTGACATGCAAGGTAAGTTCCTTCACCCATTCTCTTAGAAATTCTTGAAGACCCAACACATGCATGTAAGAATCCATAAAATTGAGAATGAAAGTTATGGGTCTAAGATAAACATCACTACTAGTGTAGGTCATGATAACTAATGGATTGCATGTGTCATATATAGGTTTAATAAGAATGAAAAGGAAGAGATTTAGGGAAAAACATCTCATGAACTTCTGGAATTGAGAATAAGAATAGTAGTATCTATGAAGTAACAATTGGGGTGTTCCTAATTGTAGATTAAAGGATTGAATGCACTTCCATAAGCTTGGAAGCGGAAGCTAAGTATATACGCACCAGGTATGTAAGACTATAACGTTCTTTCTTTTGCACGATTCCTGTTCTATACAATGTCTCATAGAAGCCCCAAAAGTATACTCTATTCTTAGAAGCTAAGGAAGCTTACATTGATTCCCTCCTATTATAGGAGATTCTATATGTCAACATTTGGTTGCAAGTGTGTTGTTTGATAAGCACAATTGATGTGAGAATTAAATGCTATGTTCGAACGATAAGAGAGAACGTAAGTCACGAATGAATTGTTATGGATCGAATATATAGATATATAGATATGTATGTATATATATGAATAAATGATCAAATATGATTGACTTGAGAAAAGAAGTAATGAGAATAACAAGAAAGAGCTTAAGCCTTGAGTGATTGAATGTTTATGAGTGTTTATATATGATTGAATGTGTATGATCACATCTAGGGAAGAAATGATTGAATGAACTGCTTACGCGATTTTTGTTTGGCACTTAAGGTGCAACTATATATATATATGTATGAGAACATATAGAGAACGTACACTGGACCAAGCAATAGCTGGACGGGTAGTTATACACCGAGCCATAATGAATTGGCCGGGCTATGACGACACACCGAGCCATAATGAATTGGCCGGGCTAATGACGATACACCGAGCCATAATGAATTGGCTGGGCTAATGATGACACACCGAGCCATAATGAATTGGCCAGGCTAATGACGACACACCGAGCCATAATAAATTGGTCGGGCTAATGACGACACACCGAGCCACAATGAATTGGCCGGGCTAATGACGATACACCGAGCCATGATGAATTCGGCCGGGCAATGATGACGTATAAACACCGATTAGTCGGGTATGTGATAATAGTAATAATGGTATTAATAAGTACAAGCCCAAGGAGGCATATGCTTTTATAAAACTCGCAAAGGCGAGGTTATGACTATAGTTATGATATAATTATGAGCCCGAGGAGGCATATGTGTGTGTGAATATATGTGATAACGATAATGGTAACGATGATTATGATTATGAGCCCATGGAGGCATATTTATTGATTGTGGTCCTATGAGGACGTATGTGCGATGATTGTATAAGGGGGATGAATATATGATGAATGTATTTGCACGATTTACTTAAAAGTAAGAAACCCACAGTAAAGCAGGTGTAAACTAAAGAGATGAATACTTAATGCATTGGATATAATGAACCCGTATGAAGGTAACAGACTTGTGATAATTAATTATGTCTTGAATCTCTGAAATGATGGAAGTGAGTTCCATAATGAATGTGTTAAGGGTATGTTGCCCTCGGAGGTAAATCCTAGTATGCATGAGTTGTACACTCCTATTTTATTGTTATGTCGTTGCCTTCAGTTATATATATTCCTGTCTTACATACTCAGTACATATTTCGTACTGACGTCCTTTGTTTGTGGACGCTGCATATCGTGCTGCAGGTCCTAATAGATTAACAGGTGAAGCTCCTCCATAGTAGGCCACCATATCAGTCCAGCAGAAATAGCAAGGTTCATCTTTCGGACTTGCTAAACTTGGGTATGCTTTTGTATAAATATTTCTGGGCATGTCGGGGTCCTGTTCCGACTAATGTATTTTGTGTATATTCCATAGAGGCTCATTAGACAAGTTGTCAGTGTATGTATAAACAGGAGTTGGGCTATTTGTAATTATGTCGCCTAGTTGGCATCGTATATATTTTGTCGTATGGTTTTGTATGTATATATATATATAGCCCAGCTGATGTTGCTGTGGGTGCACGTATGTTATGGTATGACATGTTAGTATGAAAGGTTTATGTTATTACAGTTAACAGGAATAATGTTGTTATTGCCGTGTTGGCAAGTATGTGCACCTTACGAATAATAAGGGTAGTCATATACAGGGTTCGCCGGTACTTTGCAAGCAGGGTTCGGTGCCCGGTCGCGGGCCCCCGAGGTTGGGTCGCGACAGCAGAGATGTCCCAGTGAGGAGGTGTGATAGGTTAGTTATGGTGGGTCCAAGGAGAGGTAGAGGCAGGCGAAAGAAATATTGGGGAGAGGTGATCAGACTGGACATGATACATCTTCAGCTTATACAGGATATGACCCCTTGATAAGAGAGTGTGAAAAATCGAACATTAGGGTAGTAGGTTAGTAAGTAGTCGAGCGTATCTCCTTTCCATACTTGCACTTACTTTCATAAATGTAGTATGTGTTATTCCCCTTTTTCCTATTGTTAGATCGATATTATTACCTGATGTTCCCTTTGCATCGATTTTTTTTAAAAAAGTTTCTAGCTATTGTTATATTTTTGCTTTCCGTAGTTCTTTATCATAATTGCTGTAATTTTGCTTTATTGAGCCAAGGATATTCGATTAATAGCTTCTCTATCCTTACAAGGCAAGGTAAGAGTAAGATCTGTGTACATATTATCTTATCCCACTTGTGCCAATACACAGGGTATATTATTTTTTAGTTATTTTGAACATATTCTCCACTGTATCAGCTCCTCACTCTTCCCGTTTTCAGTCGAATCAAATTAAACACGGTAGAAGGGCAAATTTACACCCCTTATCATTCTCTCCTCATTTCACCTCACCTTCTTTCAAATGGAAAACCTAGTTGGACATTTCCTAATTCACTTTTACTGAGCTTACACACAGTCACATAGAAGACTTTAATTACTGTATTTACCTGATAATAAACACTCTGAAGAGCTGTGAAATTTGCGATTTAGGGTTGTGAAAACGTAGAGGTATTGTCAGTGACGGATCCGAAATTTCTCATAAGCGGGATCAAAAACTGTTGTAAAGCCATAGTAAAGTCGACACCATGCATCATTTTAAAGCTTGTTTCCTTCTTTTTTAAATAGTTAGACAAAAGGATATCGATGTTGATGTTATTGTGTAAGAAAAAAATTATATATAATAAATAATTAGTTTAAATCTTAATAAAACAAGTACATTTTGATAAAGTTTATTTTCAAATAGATACTCTTAAATTTTTTTCTTTAAATTTATTAAACTCTAACATATTTTTAAAAAAATCTAATAATTTTCTTACAGGAAATAGCAAAAGCAAATTCCATACATACAAATAATAGTAAACTAATGAAGTAACCAAAAAGAAAAGACTATAACGGAAACAAAACGATCAAAGTTTAATAGAAGGAAGAAAGTTGTACGGCAATCTAAACAAATTTCTTAGGAATATATATATATGTGTGTGTGTTATTATCGAATTAGTAATCCACATAGCGGGCTTATAATATTTATTTACTCAAATAAAAAGAATCAAACTTCCCAGGGTGCTTCTAGATTTTACTACTAAACTAAAAAGAAAAAACTTACTATTAGTATTGTTTACCCTTAAAACCGGATAACAATTGAATTTATTCGTGACGCTAAGGATTTGTGAACCAGTTTGATACTAAGTGAAAATATGGAAAAAGCAATTAAAATATCATGATAAGACAAGGACAGTCAAACCGCGAATAGGCGATGAACTATGAGAAATGGAAAAATATTCTGATGAACAACGAATGTAGTGTTGGAGAACAGTGGATGCAATAAGAAATAGCCAAAATATATTAACTGTGTTTTCAGAGAATGTTGTGTGTTACAATGGTGAATGAGAACGCCTCTTATAGGCAAAAATAAGAATCCCAAATAAGGTAGGTAACTAATTACAAGATAAATCCCCTTAAATACGGGATTGAATCTCCTTAAATCGTGGCATAACGGCTATAATGGTTGAGATAATTACTCCTGGCGAGATACCCGGCGAATGGCGAGATACACGGTTCGGCATCTCTAAATGTTCCTCGGCCAACCATATCGGTCGTCTCGTCTCGGCTGCTCCAACCTGCGTGCCCGACTTCTCGATCCCGGACCGAGGTAGTTCGGCCTCATACTATATCCGTCCTGTCTTCCCTTGATTGTGACCGGCCCGATTTCATTTAATTATATCCGACCCGATTTCATTTGATTGCACCCGACCCAATACAGATTGTCCCCGCGTTTATTGGAGAGTAAGGACAACAAACGATATGAACTTCCGCCCTCCGATCTCGTGGGGCAAGTAACCGATATACGCATTGATCACGACACGTAGGCAGAGTCATCAACTAATATATTCAAAAGAAACCTAGGCGTGACGACAGAGTTGTGACGTACGCGATTGCCAATGTAAGCAATCATCACAGGTCCCATCTTCAGAACATCGTTCCTGTTGCAGGCATTTAATGCGTGCATTTAATGCCTGGTTGCCTCGTGCTTGATTTCGCAGCCTTTGGTAAAGTATAAATAACCCCTTCTACCACGGATTAACTTCTTTACTTTTACTCTATTAACAAAACTGCTTCTTTCAAACTTCTTCCTTGATCTCATTCTCCAGAAAGTACTCAAACCCTTCTGAAATTTCCTTTAGTTCTTGCTCCTACTATCTCAATGGCAAAAACTTCCAAGTCGGTTCCTTCAAGGCAAAATTCCCCTGCTCAGCCTGTTGATGAAACTGAGACGGTTCGTGCTGATGAGCCTTCATCAGAACCTCCATTGAAGGATTTCGTCCCCGTAGGGTGTCACACCGGCTCCGATTTTAAGGTCGAAAAGGCCTCACATGTGCCTGGTCGAGGCGAACCCGTGTCGGACTATATCAGCTCCATCACCCATAAACATCTTGAGAGGGTGAAGGCGGAATGCCATTGGGCTAATAAAGAAGTGGTGATCCCTTCTCCCGACGAAGCTATCACCACGCATGTAGAGGGGTATCTTAGTGTGTACACCCCATTCACATTAGGGTCCGTAGATTCGATAATTGTGGAGTTCTGTAGGAGGTACGAGGTTAACTTTGGTCAAATTCACCCCTCTATGTGGCGAATTGTTTATCTTTTCTGATTTTTTGTAGATAAGGTCGAGGGTGATCATCCTTTTACCCTCGACCATGTACTTCGGTTGTACAGCCCCCGAATATTTCGAGGGGGTTTGATTAAATTGGCTCGACGAGCCAACAAGGCTCCCTTTTCAAGCATCGACGAGGATAGGGATCGGGGGTGGATGAGCAGGTTCGTCCGAGTTAGGACCTCCGACCTGATTCCTGCCGACTGCATGCCATTCCCTGAGAAATGGAATCTGAAACGTAAGTGTTCCTTTATATATTTTCCTTTCCGTTATCATTCTTCAATGTGTAACCGATGCCTTTAATGTGCAGCCGTTTCTCAAACTCCGGCCGCGATTAAAGATTTGAAGGACTGGGTCAGGAAAGTTGTGGCCAAGCGAACTTACTCTGAACGGGCCTGGAGGAAAATCTCAAAAGGATTATGGGAAGCCAAAAACCACGGTAAGTTCCTTTAATTCAAATCCCCAAAATAAATCGATATCAACACTTAACCTTGAAAGTACGTTTTGCAGGTCTTTCCAAGGATGCCGAGTTGAGAGCGGCAGCTACTGGTGGGGCAGTTCCTCGACCCCTTCCCACGTCGATGAAGGAAGAGGGAAGAAGAGGAAAGAGGCTCCCGAACAGGCCGAGCCCGATAAGAAAAAGGGGAGAAGAAAAATGTTGGCCCGAAAAGTCGCCGTCACTGATCCCACTTTTATACCGAGTGACGACTCTACGGAGGAGGAAAGTTCTGAGCTTGTGCGTCGCAAGCCTGCTCGGAGAGTCCCCGAGCCGGTAGCGGAAGGGGCTGATGCCTCTCAAGATGATGCGGGGGCAAGGGTCGGAGATCAGATCGAGATGCCTGCCCCGACGCAGAAGCCTTCCGATATTCCCCGTATGGCTCACTCGCCCTCCTTCTCTGAAACGTCTCTGAAGGAGACCCAAAGTGCTTGGGCACAGACGCCGGGTGGAATACCGGCCATGACGGGGGCCTTCGAGGAATATTTTGACGGGGTGCCATCGTCTGATACCTTCGGTCTTGATATCCCAAGAAAGAGTCCCCCAGCCGAGTAAAGCAGGATGCCGGCTGGTGTTAAACTAGTTGACAAATTTCCTGCACCGAGCTTGGACCCTGAGCGAAAGAGGGTAATAACTTTCATCATCCCCGAAGATGCTCGAGCGTTGGGCCCCCCGGTAGGTATAGCAAGCTACCTTCATAGCTTAGTGACGGAGGAAGACCGGGCCGCCATGAATGCTGTGGATTGGGCTTGTCTATTCAACGAAGCCCAACAGGCATCGAACAGAGTATGTCTTCTTATTCGTTTTACTCTTGTGTTAATATTCTGACTTCGAAACTCACACTAACAATTTCTGGCTTGACTTGTTTGCAGTCTTCGGTACTCTACCATGAGATATTCCTTCGAATCAAGGAAGGGATGGAACAAGAGCTGGACCGACGTCGACAACTCGAGGATCGGGCATTAGGTTTCCGGACTGAGCTAAAATCCTTAAGGAAGGAGCATGCCTCCTGTGTCGATCGGATGGAAGTGATGGGCAGACAATCGGATCGGCTCCAGGCCGAGCTCAGCGACTCCAAGGCATAGTTGAGTCGATGGAAAACTCAAGCTGAGCATCTAAGTGCAGAAAATCGACTCTTCAAGAGCGAATCGAGGCTTTGCTCAAAGACAATGAACTTCAACGCCTCGAAATCGAGTCACTCGGCCTTGACCGGACGATTTTATCCACCCGACTTCAGGAGGCACAAGCGGAGCTTGCCGACACTAAGGCCACGACTGATGATCTGATAGCCCAGTATAAGGCCGACGTCGAGGTGGCCAACGAGCAGTCGAAGGCGTTGGTTGAATACGCTAAGTGCCAAACTCGACTTACTGTCCTCGAGGAGCTCCAAGCCCGCGGTCTCGATTTATCTTCTGACGTAGCTGAGGCAACCAAAGCCGAAGATGAACTGAGAAGAAAAACCTTTCCGGAAGAG
>MCJB01049241.1:0-13015 GCA_002018475.1 Nicotiana obtusifolia
CAACTGCGGGAGGAAGTAAAATCCATGAAGACCGACCTCCAGAAGATAAAAAATCTGGAGTTCGACATATCATCTCTCCTCCCTAACATGGGTGACAAGGGTGCTGACAGTGCTGCACCAGATTTGGGCCTGGACTTCACGACACTAATGGCAGACATCGCACCTTTGTCTGCTAAAGTGTCTTAGCCTCCCGCTCCTACAGTACAGGTAGATCGTACTGATGACGAGACATCGAAGCAGTCATCAGAATTCGAAGGGGACGAATCAGAGGAGGCCAGTTCAGGGTTCGATGAGGGTGCAGACCCTAAGGAAAAGGGCAAAGCAATTGCTGTGCCAACTGTGGAGGAGGAACAAGAGCAAGCAGACATTGAGAAGGCCATTTAGCAATCGCTAGCAGAAGTGGCTGCCAGGGCAGACTCGTCAGCCACACGGCCACCAGTGGGAGAAGCTAGCAGCTCAGCGGCCGCACCACCTGCTCCAGTCCCACACCCCTCCTACAGCTCCAAAGGAGACCTAGGCTACCGCATCTCTTCACGCAATCGCGCCCCCAGGGAGCCCCTTGTACTCTATATTTCTTTTTATGCATTAGGGACAATGCATGTTTTAAGTTGGGGGTGGTAGCCTTATATCTGTGTATCTGTGTAGTTGATGTATTTTTGGGCATGTTTAGTGACATTTGATAACTATACATTATGTAGTAATGATTAATGATTTATGTATATATGCTGTTGTAATTAAATAGTGAGTAAAATTAAGTTCCTCAATAAAATCCCCTTGTTTTTTCTTCTGTCGGGTTCTTTTTCAAGGGTGTAATAGTAGAATCGGGCCTATGAATATGAGATATATTGACCAGGATGGTAAATTTGTTGAGTATTAAGTATGTAAATCTGTGTGAAGATTTGATCCTTGTTAACAAATCAATTACGTGAATTTGAGGCTCACTCGGTAACTCTAGGTCTACTTAGAATCGTGTATCTATACACGAGGAAAGCCTCGAGTAACCAAATGTGAACTCTAAAGCTGTAAATTATGTTAACCAAACAGTGTGTGTGCCAATGTGTGTGAGCTCCTTGTTTAGATAGTTCTTGTGTTCACTTCTGCCATCTAGAACTTGCCCGGTTGGTTTTTCGACGCCTAGTATATGTACACTGAGTTAGAGAGATGATCTTAGGCTTTCTTTGATTATTTATGAAACCTTTCTAGCCTTTTTAGCCTACCTGTGCATAATTAATATCACTAGTACCCTATTTGAGCCTTTTAGCCTTTTCCTTGGCCTCCGCATTACAAACTTGTCCCATTCGTAAAATATGATCTCTTTTGAACCCGTTCCTCCTTGAACATTGAGAACATTGCTAAAAGTTTAAGTTGGGGGTGTGGGTCAACATGGAAATGGGCAAGGCTGTGAAATGAAGGTGGGAACCCGTACCTCAAAGTGCTCATGTGAATTTATGAAATCTCCAAAAAGAGAGAGAAAAAGAAAGAGGAAAGAAAAAAAAATGTGTTGTCATAAATAGTTATGTATGTATTGGCAATAATGGAGCTTGGGAATAGAATAGAGAGGTATGCAAGGTGGGTCCAATGTGGGAACTTAACGCTATTAAGGCTATGGGGTCGAAAAGAAACCAAAGGTTAAAAGAAAGAAGAATGTAATTAGTGTTTAAGGAGGAAGAAGCCACTAGTATCTAAATATATATATCCTACCCTTCCTTAAACCGACATTACAAGCTTACAAAGTCCTTATGTGATCTCCAACCGAGCGTTCTTATAACTAGGCGACGAATTAAAATAAGGGCAATCCTATGGTATGGCATGAGGTGACACTTGAAAGTTTGTTCTGAGAGTGAGTGTACTTGCACTTTAGTCCCTCTGTATTGCTATGATAAATATTGTGAGAATGGGACTTTCTTTTCAGTGAGGGCACATACATTGCTAGGTTGATAGTAAGTTGAGCTTTGAGTAAGGCATAAGTGTATTCAGCTGAAGGTAGCCTTTAGTTACTTTGTTGAGGCTCAAAGTTCACTAACTGATTGGTTGTCTTTGAATATATTGATGATTCAAGGAGGGTACAGTACTCAAAGAGTTATACTTGAGATACTAACAACAAACACCGTCCACGATCAGTATTGTCTCATGTTTGATAAGTAGAGTCTAGATTAGGATAGTATTATTTTAGTTGCTTGAGGACAAGCAAGAGTTTAAGTTGGGGGTGTTGATGTGCCGGGTAATTTCGGCACATTTTGATATTACTTGTTTAAAGTTTGACTTGTTTTACTTGCAAATTCTCATGATACTTATGTAATTTTAGTGTATTTGCAGTATATCGAGAGTAAGGACCCAGAAGTACAGAAAGAGTTCAAAAAGCCAGCTGAAGACAAGAAAAGAAGTAAGAGCATCGCATATGCGAGTATGCGATCGCAAACAGAAAATGCGAATCGCATATTCCACAAGCAGATCGCAAACAAGAACAGAACTCTAGGCCAATATTCATGACAAGAATGCGATCGCAAATGCGACCGCAAAACAGGAAAGCGAATCGCGAAATGACAAGGTGAAATCGCAAACACAAACAGAGTTTTGGGTGAAAATCAGAGTGGAGAATGCGATCGCATATCGCGATCGCATAATCAACATGCAAACCGCGAATCAAAACGCAATGAGAGCAAAACTTTCTGGTGGAATTTGCGACGGGCGATGATGATCTGCGGTCCACATTTCTGTTCTGCGACAGAAATGCGGTCCGCATTATTACCACAGGGGAAATCAGACCGAAATTTACCTCGGGTTTTGGGCCTCTATAAATAGGTTTTATAGGGTTTTGTGAAAGGAGTCTTGTCAGAATTTAGAGTACAAAGTACGGGCAATTAATTACTTGAATTCTTAGAAGCTTTTGGGGATCAAATACCTTCTATTTTTGTAAAATGATATCAATTACTCTTCATTGTTCTTTAATTATCAGCATGTGTAGCTAAATTCAAACGCCCCTAGATGGGTAGAATGTTGTTGAGATCTTGATATTGAATATGATTTCGAAGGAAGCTTGATATTTATTTATTTCTTGTTCTTCAATTAATCGTTAGTGGTTGCAAACATTAACGAACGCCAATTAACTCTATCTTATCTTGGAAAAGTGAGATAGAATTTGGTAGAAATAGATAACAAAGACTCAAGGCTTTAAACCTTGTTTAATAAAATCGCTTAAGAATAAGTAGGTTTTATTTGGCGTTTAATTGGTTATTCTTAAGCATGACTCTTTTGTATTCGGGAGAATCGTAGAGAGGATAGATTATCCAAGTATTGGGAAATATTGGATAGTAAATTAAACATCAATTGCATATCAAGAAAGGTATTCAATATTATTATCAAGAACATTCTACTACATTAAGGGGGACACAACCTTCATTTCTTAAATTCATATTTTTCACATTCATACTATCAAAATTAGTTTCCAGTTTTCGTTTACTTATACATTCAACACTCTTTTATTCTATTTGACGTACTTGATAGAATTATGACTTAGTCAAGTATTACATTAATTAGATAAAAGTTTCACACCTATTTCCTGTGGGATTCGACCCCAACCTTATTTTTTGACATCGACCGCTTACACTATTATTAAGGTGTAATTTGAGCGAATCAGATGGTACCCCGATCTCAAGTCGATCTTAGAGAACACCCTAGCACCCTGCAACTGGTCAAACAAATCATCAATACGCGGCAACGGGTACTTGTTCTTAATGGTAACTTTGTTCAACTGCGGTAATCAATGCACATCTGCATAGTCCCATCTTTCTTCTTCAGTAATAACCCCGATGCACCCCAAAGTGACACACTCGGTCTAATGAACCCCTTTGCTAGCAATTCCTCAAGTTGTTCCTTCAACTCCTTCAACTCTTTCGGAGCCATGTGGTATCGTGGAATAGATATAGGCTAGGTACTAGGAGCCAAATCAATACGGAAATCAATATCATGATCTGGTGGCACGCCTGGGAGATCAGAAGGGAACACATCGGAGAACACCCTAACTATGGGCACTAAATCAATCGTCGGAGTCTCTATAGTAGTATCCCGAACATAAGCTAGATAAGCTAAACAACCCTTCTCGACCATGTGTCGAGCCTTCAGAAAGGAAATAACCCGTCTAGATGCACTGACAGACGACCCCTCCACTCAAGTTTAGGCAACTCCGGCTTGCCAAAAAGGAAATAGTCTTCGCATGGAAATCAAGGTTAGCGTGATAGGGAGACAACCAATCTATGCCCAGGATGACCTCAAAGTCAGTCATATCAAGCAACAGAAGATTTGCTCTAGTCTCATAACCACATAATGCAACAATGTAGGACCGATAGATCTAATCCACAAACAACAGAATTGCCCACTAGTGTGGACACATAAATAGGAGTACCCAAGGACTCACGAGGAATACCCAAGTAATGAGCAAACAGAGATGAAACATATGAATATGTATACGCTGGATCAAATAGTACCGAACCATCCTTACTGCAGATAGAAATGGTACCTGTAATCATGGCATCTGAGGCCACTGCATCTGGTTTGGCTGGGAAGGTATAGAATCTGGTTGGAGCGCCTCCTGGCTGGCCTCCACCTCTAGGACAGCCACTACCCACGTGCCCTCTGCCTTTTGGCGGCCGGATGGCTGGTGGGGCAACTAATGCTGGAATCATCGGCTGCTGACCCTGCTGCACTGCCTTGTCCCGAAGCTTGGGGCATAACCTGCACACATGACTAAGGTCCCCGCACTCGAAACAACCTCTCAGTACGGTGGACTGCTGACCTAAGGTCTAACCCTCATGGACTGAATACCCACTGGAGGATCCGTGAATAGCTGGCAGGCGGTAAGAACTCTCTAGCATGGCGCTGAAATAAGGTCACACTGGAGCACCCCGAGGAGCCGGCGGTGCTGGATAAGTGGTCCTGTTAGACTGACCCCTCACGAACTGACCCCTGCCCGGATGATAAAGGATGGCAATATCATAATCTTTTAGTAACTCGAGCCACCTGTGCTTCCTCAAATTGAGATCCCTCTGCTTGAACAAATGCTGCAAGCTGCAATGATCAGTGTAAACCTCATAGGACACCCCATAAAGATAATAACTCCAGATCTTAAGTGCATGAACAATCGCAGCCAACTCCAAATAGTGTACAAGGTAATTCTTCTCGTGGGGCTTCAGCTGACGTGAAGCATATGCAATAACTCGTCCCTCCTGCATCATACACAACCCAAGCCAATGTGTGAAACATCACACTACACTGTATACATCCCTGAACTGGAAGGCAACAGTAACACTGGTGCTGAAGTCAATACGATCTTGAGCTTCTAAAAGCTCGCCTTGCAATCATCGGACCATTGGAACAGAGCACCCTTCTGGATCAATCCTGTCAAAGGTGTTGCAATAGATGAGAAGCCCTCCACAAACCGACGATAATAACCTGCTAACCCCAAGAAGCTCCTAATCTCAGTCGCTGTGGTAGGACGAGGCCAACTCTGAACTGCCTCGATCTTCTTGGGTTCTACCTTAATACTCTCGCCTGATACAACATGCCCTAAGAATGCCAAAGAATCCAACCTGAACTCACACTTGGAGAACTTAGCATATAGCTTCTGTTCCCGTAAGATCTGAACCATCACTCTCAAATGTTGCTCGTGCTCCTCCAAGTTACATGAGTAGATCAAAATGTCTTCAATAAAGACAATGACAAATGAATCAATATAAGGCCTAAACACCTGGTTCATCAAATCCGTAAACGTCAACGGGGCATTGGTCAAGCCAAAGGACATCAGTAGAAACTCATAATGGCCATATCTAGTCTGGAAAGCCGTCTTTGGAACATCGGAATCCTGAATCTTCAGGTGATGGAACCCTGATCTAAAGTCGATCTAAGAAAACAACCTAGCAACTTGCAACTAGTCAAACAAATCATCAATACGCGGCAACGAGTACTTGTTCTTAATGGTAACTTTGTTCAACTGACGGTAATCAATGCACATCTGCATAGTCCCATCTTTCTTTTTCACAAATAACACCGGTGCACCCCAAGGCGACACACTCAGTCTGACGAACCCCTTTTCTAGCAACTCCTCAAGTTGTTCCTTCAACTCTTTCGGAGCCATGTGGTATGGTGGAATAGATATAGGTTGGGTACCTGGAGCCAAATCAATACAAAAATTAATATCAGGATCTGGTGGCATGCCTGGGAGATCAAAAGGGAACACATCGGGGAACTCCCTAACTACGGGCACTGAATCAATCACTGGTCTGTAGTAATATCCCGAACATAAGCTAGATAAGCCAAACAACCCTTCTCGACCATGTGTCGAGCCTTCAAAAAGGAAATAACCTGATTAGATGCACTAACAGACGACTCCCTCCACTCCAGTCTAGGCAACTCTGGCATTGCCAAGGTAACAGTCTTGGCATGGCAATCAAGGATGGAGTAATATGGAGACAACCAATCCATGCCCAGGATGACCTCAAAGTCGTTCATATCAAGAAATAGAAGATTCGCTCTAGTCTCATAACCACAGAATATAACAATGCAGGACCAATCAATCCAATCCACAATAACAGAATCGCCTACTGGTGTGGAGACATAAATAGGAGTACCCAAGGACTCATGAGGAACATCTAAGTAATAAGCAAATAGAGATGAAATGTATGAATTTGTATACCCCAGATCAAATAGTACTGAAGTATCCCTACCGCAGACAGAAATGGTACCTGTAATCACGGCATCTAAGGCCACTACATCTGGTCTGGCTTGGAAGGTATAGAATCTAGTTGGAGCGCCTCCTTGCTGGCCTCTACCTCTAGGACGACCCTTACCCACCTGCCCTCTGCCTATGGATAGCCTGACATTTGGTAGGGCAATTGGTGCGGGAATCATAGGCTGCTAACCCTACTGCACTACCTTGGCCGGAAAGCCTGGGGCAGAACCTCCGCACATGACTAAGGTCCCCGCACTCGAAACAACCTCTCGGTACGGTAGATTGCTGACCTGAAGTCTGACCTTGATGGCCTGAATATCCACCGGAGGATCTCTGAATAGCTAGCGGGAGGTAAGAACTCTCTGGCATAGCGCTGAAATAATGTCTCACTGGAGCACCCCAAGGAGGCGACAGTGCTAGATAAGTGGGCCTGCTAGACTGACCCCTCATGAACTGACCCCTCCCCCCAGTCGGGGCACTACTGAACTCTACAGAATATCGAAGCCGTTTATCCCTTGTTGCCTGCTCTCGGATCCGTTGACGGATACCCTCAATCCTCCGAGCTATCTCCACAACTAGTCTATAAGAAGTCCCCACCTGCACCTCCCAAGCCATGTTGGCCTGGATAACAAAGTGCAACCCGGCAACAAACCTCCGCACTCTCTCGGCATCGATAGGAAGTATCATAAATGCATGGCGAGACAATTCAGACAATCTCGCCTCATAGTTGGTCACCGACATCTTGCCCTGTTGGAGTTGCTCGAACTGAAACCACAACTCTTCCCTCAGAGAGGGTGGAACATATCTGTCCAAGAAAAGGTGTGAACTGATCCCAAGTCATGGGAGGAGAACCGGTTGGTCTGCCAAGAAGATAGGACTGCCACCATCGACGGGTCGTGCCCTCTAGCTGAAAGGTAGTAAAATCCACCCCATGGGGATCCAATATCCTCATGTTCTGCAGTCTTTCCCTGCAACGGTCAATAAAGTCCTGGGGGTCCTTATGCCGCTCACCCCCAAAGAAAAGAGGATGTAGCCTAGTCCATCTGTCCAATAGCTTCTGCGGATCGCCAGTCGCAGCTGGTCTGGGCTCAGGTATAGCTGTTGCAATTGGCTGAGCTCTACCCACGGGTAGTGCGCCCAGGGTCTGATACACGGCAGCTGCATACCCTGGAGCCTGAGCGATAGGGGTCTGTGCTCCCTCTCCCACCTGAGATGTGGCTAGATTTGCTGGAAATAAACTAGCCTGAGCATAGAATCCATGAACCTCAGCATACGACCCATGACCTCCTGGAATCCAGTGCTGACATGAAATCCACCGCGGCTAGCTCTGCTACAGGCACCTCACCCTGCTTCTCAATAATAGGTTCCTCTACTGGACCCACTGGTGGAATAGCTGGAGCAACTCTGGGACGTCCCCGTCCTCTACCACGGGCTGGAGCCCTCTTTCGGCCTCAGCCTCAGCCTCTAGCAACAGGGGAAGCAGGTCCTCCATGGTCTGGAACATCTATTGAGTGCATCCTCACCATTTTTTAGAGAATGAGAGAAAGATACTTAGTACCACATCGACTGGATGATAAGAGATGAAGAAATAGTAGTTTCCTAACACTTTATAGCCTCTCAAAGATAAGTACGGACGTCTTCGCACCGATTCGCAAGACTCTATTAGGCCTGCTCATAACTTATGAGACCTACGTGAACCTAGTGCTCTAATACCATGTTGTCACGACCCAAATTATATCACGGGCTGTAACGGCACCCAACGTTACCGCTAGGAAAGCCAACGATGAATTAAACCACGTTATTACTCTTTTAAAAGCTTTCAAGTAATTAAATTCTATTTAATAGGGAATTAAAGAGTGAAAACTACAATAAATTATTAGTGTAGAAGTATAGCGTGAGTACATAAACAACACGTACCCAGTAAGTATCAAGCCTAACCTCAAAGAAGTAGTAACGATGGGTCGACATCGACACTTATTATGAGCTAATGGTGAATAAATACGGAATTCTAAATGAGCGTGGGTTATGTAAATAACAATAATAACTCAATAACAAGCAAAAAGTAAATAATCCTTTCACACATGGTAAGTTCCAAATAAATTTCTATTTTATATTATTTGACCTTTCAAGCCAAGGAAGGATATCAAATATATGATTACACTTCGAGTGTTATCACGCACAATTATGCTGAGGTCGTACGGACCAATCCAGAATAATATGTACACTGTCGAGGGTCAAGCGGCACGAAACATAGATGCATCTATCTACTGTCGAGGCGTTCAGTCCGCTCCACAAGAAGAGATGATACTTTATAAACAACCAGTTTAAGACCTAATATAAGGCTAATGCACAACGAAACACAATATTTTTTATTAACGGTCAAGTAACCCGTCAAAACTCAAGTGAGTGAAATTCGGTCCTTTAAAATTCCTCTAACAAGTTCCAACATAATTTAGGCACTTTAATGAATAAGTGGGGTGCAAACATTACAAATATTTTATGATTCGGTTCCTAAACTACCCGGACATACATGATTAGTAGCTACGCATGGACTCTCGTCACCTCGTACGTACATAGACCCCACAATTAGAAGCAAATAGCAATTTAAATCATCTATGGGTAAATTTCATCATACAAGGTTAGGCAAGAGATTCACCTCGTCTCAAGGCTCACTTTCCGTTCACAATTTTGTTTTAAAGCCTCAAATCGGTGCCGAACAATCCAAACTAGTCAAAATTTTATATAAATTAATCAATACATGTTCAAAAGTTCATATTCTAACCATTAGAGTGATTACCCAACCCCAATTGAAGGATTCCTAAATTCATCCCAGAGCCCACGTGCCCGGGTTGCGAAAATTTTCAAAGAAAGTTGTTACACATGACCTCACGAACTCAAATATATAATTTTCTCTCAATTCCATAACCATTTTCGTGGTTAAATCCTATTTTTATCAAAACCTAGGTTTTTCATTTAAATCCATAATTTTCACAATTTTACATGTTAAACCCATAATCAATGTATTTAACTCACATTGTATAGAAATTACTTACCTCAAAGTGTTAGGTGAAAACCCCTCTCCAAAAGCTCCAAAATCGCCCAAGGGATGAAAGAAAATAAGTCAAAATCACCTAAGACCTGCATTAAATGGGCCATTCTGCCTCCAGGACTTTCGCACCTGCGGTACTTGGGCCACATCTGCAGAAGGTTTATCGCACATGCGGTCCTCTCTTGGCTGGCCTAAGTCCGCATTTGCAGAATAAGGGCTCGCTTATGCGATGCCGCTCCTGCGGCAGATGAGCTGCACCTGCGCAAGGCACCGCTTCTACAGTCCCTTGACTGCTTCTGCGGTCGCCTTATCCGTATCTGTAGTTTTTGGGCTGCCCATGGTGGGCCACTTCTGTGGCTGCTGGCTCACTTCTGCGAGCTCACACCTGCGGTTGGCCCTACGCAGGTACGATTGCACCAGAAGCTGGATGCTTCAGCAGATCACTCAAGGCCAAACGACTTTCGCGCAGTGTCCCAATTGCATCTGGGCCCTTGAGGCCCCCTCCAAACATACCAACAAGTTTGCAAACATAAAACGGACTCCCTCGCACCCTCGGAACGCGGAAAACAACATTAAAACTAAGAATCGTAACCCAAAACCAATAGAATCAACTTATGAACTTCAAGTTCTTCCAACTTACTCTTAACGCACCGAATCATACTTAATCTACTCAGAATGGCACCAAATGCGTGAAGTATTAAATCACCATACGAAACTATTCTCAGGCTCGGAATCCCAATTGGGCCTCGATAACACAAATCCTACTTCAAATCAAATTTAAAGGACATTAAAACCTTCAATATGCCAACTTCCAATATTAAGCGCCGAAACGCTCCCAGGTCATCCAAAACCCGATCCAAACATATTTCCAAGTCCAAAATAATCATATGAACCTATTGGAATCGTCAAATCCCAGTTCCGAGGTCGTTTACTCAAAATGTTTACCAAAGTCAAAATTAGCCTTTTAAAAGCCAACTAAGGAACTAAGTGTTTCGATTTCTACCCGAACCCTTTTAAACCCGAATTTACCACCCCGCTAGTCATAAAACAGTAAAAGCACATACGGAGAATCTTATTTAGGGGAACGAGAATCTAGAAAATAAATGATCGGTCGGGTCGTTACAATATAATGCCACTAGCAGAGTAATTCCACAAACTGTGAAATATTTGCGGATGTCTGCATTCCATATAATGCTATTGAACTACAAAACTTATAATGGTTTTGCCACCTAATCCATCTGCTTCCCTTTTTATTTTCAGTCAGTCAGTTACACATCAACTACGGAAAGGTCTTCCAACGCTGGCTAAATTCTAAAAAAAAATTTATAATGATGAGTCATACAATAAATATAAACTATTTCCAAACTATACATGAGTCGAAACCTGTCTATGAGCCTTTACAAGAACAAAGGTGTTGCAACATTGCCGGAACAGTGCCCCAACATACCCATAATGTCTATAGCAAAAATGCATACCAAGATCACGGCAAGTCCGGAGAAGGGATCTCGTCAATAACCGCTAATCTGGGCAGGCTACTATGGTGGGGGAACTTCGCCTACCTGTCTATCAGGACCTGCAGCATGACATGCAGCATCCACAAATAGAAAGGACATCAGTACGAATAAAGTACTGAGTATGTAAGGTAGGAAAGCATAAGTAAGAATAGTAATGTAAATAGGGATACAGAATATACAACCTGCAACATCTGGGTGCCTCTGAGGGACACTAACATGAAATGCATGATACATACATATATATATATATACACACACACACACACATAAACTTTTAAAACATACGCCTCTGTGGGCATCATCATCATCATATCGTACCAGGCCCTAATAGGCTCGATAAAAACGTACCCGGCCATTATAAGGCTCGGTAGAATTGTATCCCGCCACGTGGAGCTCGGTAAAACCCACTAATCAGTGGTTGCACAATAGGTATTGTACCCGGCCGGCTATAGCGTGGCTCGGTAGAGTAAAATAGATACATATATATGATGTGTGCTGGACTCATTGGAATCACATTCTGAACCTTTCGGAGTGACGTAAGGTCGGTATCCTCCATACACGTTATTAGGACCAACTCTTCATCAAGAATCTTATAATAATCAAGAAGTACCAACAACATTGATAACAGAAGAATAAGATAAGTAACATCAACCTCAATCATTCCATAAGAAGGGAAACAATGTAAGTACTGCTAGCTTCTAAGAATGGAGTATCTTTGGAAGCTCGTTCATTATATTATGTACAATTGAAGTCCTGCAAAAGAAGGAAAGGGATAGCCTCACATACCTTGTATATACTGCCCAACCATAAGCTATGAAAATGACACGACTCCTTAGTCTACAATAAGAGAAATGACACTATCATTGTTGAATAAGCGTCGTAACTATTATGTATCAATCGTAACCTATTTTACGATGAAACGGACAGCACCTCCCCTATTTATATGACTTCCCACAAGTTAACACAATCACCAAACATCCCAAAAAACATCAATAATAATCATATGGAGCCTCCCAAAACAGTCCACCAACCAACAACATTACTAACAAGCTTTTCGATATATATCTGACAAGTTCTAGCTTCAACGACTTAGCCGAAACTTGGATAATCTTAAATACATGTAGGGTAAGAGGTTCCTTAACTTTAAACAGAAAGAAAATCTCCAATTTGACCTTAATTGACCACGAAATATCCCTCCAATGCTGCCACAAGAACAAGTAAGTAAAGCTAGCAATCAATTAGGATTTTTCGGCACGAGAATCACTTTAGAAGACTTGAAATCACCTTGGGTTGATATTAAAACTTGAAGGAGTATTTTACAGAACATAAACAACTTTAAAAAACTACCCACACGAGCTGGAACAACACAAAAATCAGCAACAATAAGAAGAACAAGAAACTTACTAGCGCCACGGGATTCCCGACACTTGATTTGTGTTGTTTGCTCTTTGTTTTGGTCTTGGATCATGAGAGAACCTTGAGAGAGTGTTCTTAGGGTTCTAAGGTCTGAGTATACTGAAAACTAATGACTTAAAACGGTGTTGAGGTGTGTTATACATATCCATATGTCTTAACCGCCTATGTGGGCGCCATAGAGAGCTGCTTGGCACAGTCTCGCAAAAAGGTGAATATCTCCCAATTCTGAGATCGTATTGACAAATGGTTTAATGTGTTGGAAACTAGACTCATAAATCTTCAATATGGTGGGTATATCACCCCCCCCCCCCC
>MCJB01049241.1:13035-25265 GCA_002018475.1 Nicotiana obtusifolia
CCCCCCCCCCCCCAATTCCAAGTAAATTGGGATAAAAGATTAATAACATTTGACCTAAAGTTTAAGTAAAATTATGAACGTAAGTTGCGATAACTTTTCTCGACTTTTGTTTCATAACTCGTTTGACTTCAAGACTTACAATACGGATATTATTTGATTCAAATACCTTAAAGCACTACCTCTTGGTAAAATTAATCACCTCTAGATTTACCCAAAAATACGAGTTACAACATCCTTGATTCGTTTAACTTCTAATACTTGTTAACCACTCTTATACACCCTTGTATCAATTAAGACCAATAGGATTAAATTCTTATCATCTCAAAGATAATCACTTCTCGGACCTATGTAGAACTAACTTACAACATAATCTAACGTATGCAAATATGGGTTGTAACAACAACGCTCATACTAAGCATCCCTAATCAATGAACAAGATTTGATAATACACAATAACAGAGACTAAGATATGATGTGTAATGATGAATGCAACTGAGTACATAACTGCAACTAAGCAAATAATTAAATAGCTAAGAACGACCACTGTGGGTCCAAATAGTACCCACATATAGTTTAAACATGATTTCTAGCATGAATTATAGCTCAAATACTCTAACACATAGAGTACGTAAAAATGTTCAGATAGAATAACCACACAGTTCCATGGAATCGACTAAATCACAAATTACAAGGTGCACGCCTACACGCCCCTCACCTAGCATACGCGTCACCTCAACATCAATCACATAACACTTAATTCAAGGTTTCATACCCTCAGCACCAAGTTTAGAAGTGTTACTTACCTCAAACCGTGCAAATCTCTACTCAAACACACCCTTGCCTCGCGAAACGGCCTTCGAATGCCTCGAATCTAGACACAAACAATTCGATACAATCAACACGAGCTAAAGAAATGAATTCTATAATAAAATACTAAGCTCATAATCAAAAGTCAAAAAGTCAACGCAAAAGCCGACCCCCGAGCCCACGTCTCATAATCGGGTAAAAGTCATAACATCCGAACACCCATCCAACCACGAGTCTAACTATACTAAAATCACTCCAATCTGATACCAAAACCTCGATCAAATCCTCAAAATTCGGCCTAAGAACTTTCCTCCATTTTCCCCCAATTTTTCACCCCAAGCCACGAATTAAATAATGAAATCAAAGACATAAACATGAAATTTAACCAAAAATAAGTAAGAATCACTTACCCTAACCACCCACTTGAAAATATCTTCAAGAATCGCCTCCCACCGAGATCCCAAAATAAAATTTATGTATGAACTCAAACCCTCATTTTTGAAATATTTAAGTCTGCCCAAGTGACCCTTCTTCATGAATGCGACCCTCTTCTCGCATTCGCGTAGCACAAATTAAATCTGCCTCCCAAAACTCTTCTACGCGAACGCGAGGTACCACTCGCGAACAGGATGCATTACTAACCCCAAGCATCGTGAAAGCGATCACCCTTCCACGAACGCGTAGACCAAACGCGCGAGGTCCCAGTCCACTTCCCTCTTCTTCACGAACGCGACCTCCTTTTCGTGTTCGGGATGCACCATCTACCCAGACCTTCGCGAACGCGAAGAACAAATCTACACCTGCCTCCAGATACCCTTCGCGAATGCAGGACTCCCATCGCAAACGCAAAGAAGGAAACCAGACACCAAAAATCTACAGCTTCAGCCATCTTCCAAGTCCAAATTCCAATCTGTTAACCATCCGCAATCCACCCGAGGCCCCTGGGACCTCAACCAATCCTACTAATAAGTCCTAAAACATCATACGAACTTAGTCAATGCTTCAAATCACTCCAAACAACACTAAAACCACAAATCGCGCATCAATTCAAGCCTAATGAACTTTTGAACTTCTAACTTTTACATTCGATGCCGAAACCTATCAAATCACGTCCGATTGACCTTAACTTATGCACACAAGTTACAAATGACACCACGGACCTACTCCAACTCCCGAAACCCAATCCAAGTCCTGTATGCACGAAGTCCACTCTCGGTCAAACTTCCAAATTTCTAACTTTCGCCATTTCAAGCCTAATTCCACTACGGACCTCCAAATCACAATCCGAACACACTCCTAACTCCAAAATCACTCGACAGAGCTAACAGAACCATCAAAACTCCATTCCGGAGTCCTTTACTCATAAGTCAACATCCGGTCAACCTTTTCAACTTAAGCTTTTAACCTTGAGACTAAGTGTCTCAACTTATTCCGAAACCTCTCCGGACGCGAACCAACTACCCAATGCAAGTCATATAACAACTGCAATGCATAAAATGAGCATTAAATGGGGGAACGGGGTTACAATACTTAAAACGACCGGCCGGGTCGTTACAAAAACTTTCTTGAAATCTCTTCAACCTCGCAGGTGACTGCTTAACGTATCTCACCACATTCCTCACACGGTCAATAGACAAAGAAGATTCTTTTAAACCATCCTGGACTACAAGATTCATGATGTGAGCCATACAACTCATGTGAAGGTGATTACCGTTCATCAAATTAGTTCCCATTTTTGTTAATTGCTTAGACAATTTTTTTACTGTCACATCATTTGAGCTTGCATTATAAACTGTGATAGTGAAGATCTTATTTATCCCACACTCACGTAAGCACCTACCAATACCATTTTCCATATCTTTTCCTTTATGGCTAACAATAGGACAAAAATTAAGTATTCTCTTATGTATATTCCATTTAGTATCAATCCAATGGGCAGTGATACACATATAATTGATTCTTTGTATAGAAGTCCAGGTGCCAGTGGTAATACATACTCTTTGTTTTGTTTTCATAAAAGACCTCCTCAACTTTTGCTTTTCTTTATTAAAAAGATCAAAATAATCCCTAGTCACAGTGCTACGGGACGGGATCTGAAAATAAGGTTGTGCCATTTTCATAAAGTCTCTAAACTTTCTTTATCAACAAAGCTGAAAGGAAGCCCATCAACTATTACCATACGACATAACACCGTCCTATATTCTTCTTGATCAAATTTTCAAGTGACAACAACTACATCACCTTGGCCACCCCTCCAGAACATATTGAAATCCTACATTTGATTATTTTTTTATCAATGTTTAGGACAATTAATCATATGAGAAGGAAGTGTCGACGTACCTTCTTTTGTCTTAAAACAATACTCATGAAAGTAATAGTCACATTTTGTTTTTGTATTCCCTTCGGAAGTAACAACTTCTGTAAAATAATCCCATGTAACAGACATTTTTCTCTTTTTTTTATTATATTTGACTCAGTTGTTTTAACTTGACTTGCTGCATCTGAATTAGAAGCTCCACTTTCACCCATTAACTTATCACTTTGTATATTTTCAGCCATGTTATGACTCACTGCGATAAGAAAAAATAAGAAATGAATACATAAATAGCCAAATTAAACTGATAACACGATGCAAAAAAAGGACATGCCAATATCATAGATGGTACATATGCGGGCAAACAATCGACTATGTTCCTAAGGTTTCCCAGCAGACTATGTTGACATTCAAACACTATATTAATCTAACACATAGTTGACTTTCATAAAGAGCAGACTAAAGGAAAAACTCAAAAAACTTACGTGAAGCTGAACTGCTGAAGAATTTTCTAAGCTCTGGTGACTGACGACTTCTCAGCTCATCAAGGGAAAAACCTTACCAAAAGGCAAAAGCTTCAGTCTTCACCCTCAAAGCTCTGACGCTTAACTTAGCTAGAAGCTATAATTCGATTATGTAATATGAAAATAGATAAAGGTACAACATGTGAGAAAAATAAATATTCATATAAAATTGGGCAGCCACCTGTAACTGAATCAAGAAGTTGGAAAAAGGATAGTAATATACAAACAACAGTGGTAACGCGTGGAAATATAAAAAAGACAGTTAAATAATGGTATAATTTCTTAAACAGTTAAACAGCGAAGGTTGAGTAGAAAGTTGAGATAAGCTTTCTAAATTTCCAAGAAAACACTTCCAAATTGATGATAAGTAGTTCACAAGAAATAGTAATCATCCAATTATCAAATGATGAAATACTACGAGTAGATTCAGATTGATATGAGAGCGAGACTGCCTTACTGTATGACGAGCAACGAGTGATGACTGATGAGCACGAGGCCACAAGCAGATTCAGATTTCAATTTTTCGACTTCTCAGTTCTCAGTTCTAGAGAGAGACGAGACTGAGGACTTCTGTGCCTCTGTGGCTGCAGACAATTGAGAATTAGAAAATAAAAATTGGGGATTTAGCCATATAGGATTTCAATAGTACTTTGTATACATAGGGGTAAAAGTGTAAATATAAAATAATGTTAACGGGTTAACGGTTTACCCAATAAGAAAATTGAGTAATCTGCCCCCAAACCGTTAGGATGTTAATTGTAAAATCTGAATTCGTTCACCATCCATTACCCTAATAATCCGATACTAATAAGCCAATAAGCCATCGGTTCGTTCGGTTCAACTAACGGTTTCGGTTCGTTTTTAAACAGCCTTGGGCCTTACGACTGGACCATTTGAATGTTGCTTATCCTGTCTTGAGGTACTTGGCTGGCACCCCCTCACTTGGTTTGTTATTGTGTAATTCTCCTGACTTTACTCTCCAAGGTTACTGTGATTCGTATTGGGCAAGCTGTGCTGATGAAGGTCTGTTAGCGGCCTTATTGTATTTCTTGGTGGCTGCCCCATTACCTAGAAGTCTGACAAACAACCCACCATTGCTCTATCCTCTGCTGAGGCTGAGTACAGGGTACTTAGATTGTTGGTTGTTGAGGTTTCTTGGGTCCTTCGACTCTTGGCTGAGCTTAGTGTGGCAGATCTTGTCCCTGTTGATGTTTTCTGTGATGGTAAATCTGCCATAAACATCACCAAGAATCCTGTTTTTCATGAGCGTACTAAGCATATTGAAGTGGATTGCCATTTTATTGGGGATGCTTTAAAGGTTGGGCTCATTACTCTGCATTCTATCTCTACTCATTCTCAACTTGCTGACATTTTTACTAAGCATCTTCTAAGTAGCAGTCAACAGGCCTTTATCTCCAAGCTTGGAATGGGTTCCCCTTCCAGCTTGAGGGGTGGTGTTGGAGTCCAAGAAGCAATACACAGGCCCAATGAGGGATGTTGGAATCTATGAAGCAATACACAGGCCTAATGAAGGAGAGGCTCACTTGAAGAAGCTGAAGCTGATGAAGCCTCCTGAGTTTGGATCCGGTCCTTCTGTTTAAGTCTTTATCCGACCCGAATTGTATAAATATAAATACAGACTTTCATATTATTTTGTACAATTCTTAAACACTAATAAAATTACTCTGTTCAGCTCATACTTCTTTCTCTCTATATGCACAAATATTCTTAGGGTTTCTCTTGAACATTTTCCTCGAGTTCATAGGGAATTCGACTGTTTTCAATTCCTTCTTTCTTTTCTTTTTCTAGTAAAGACCGAAGGAGGAATTAGTTTAAGCTCAAAACTCTAGAGGCAAAGCTCAAATGATTTGCACTCTTTGGACTTTGATACGTATAGAAGTTCTTCTTCAACCCCCCGACCTCCCTTTCAAAAAAAAAGCTAAAAATAATTAAGGACTCGACAAAACCTAAAAGAAATCGACCAAGGAGAGTTAACTAAAGGGATATATAGATAATATTGTCCATGACATCAGTAGTGGGGACTCTATTTTACCTAGTAAAAGAGTTAGACGAACGTAAATTTAAAGGAGTGAAGTTTTCCAACAAAAGTCTTCCTTGCATGAGCTCAATTAATGACAAAAATAAGGGCACACACTATCACGCATGTAAGGGAGAGATAGAAAATTAAGAATGCACTTTAAAGACGAATAGGTCTCATGACGCATAAAGTATATATTAGAGTCGATATATCAGTCAGCGCGAGATATAACTTTACTCTTGATATCACTGTATAAATGTGCTACTCTTCCCCAATAGAAATTAGATCAATCACTCTATTCTCTTCTTCTATTGGTTTGTAACATACACTATTGCTCTGTCAAGAAGCCAAGAATATGAATGAGTACGCTTATCCTTACCCTGCTCAAGGTATTTGTATTTGCTTTTCACACTCTCCCTTTATTGGTTCTTATTCCAGCTTTATCATGTTAAAGAGTGTTTTAATCCACATATACAGCATGATGAGCTTACGTTTATTAATATTCTAACTTTTTATCTATATTTGATGTTTGAACTTAGGTTGGAATATGTTTTCCTGCTCTTGTAATCCCTTGAGTCCTGCAGCTAGCCCTAGCTAGTAATGTATAAGTTCCTTATATATCTAGAACTTCTTTGATCTATTAGCTTTTGAAATTGAATATATGAGTCCCACCAATTGTCCTTTCCTTTGTAATATATGATTATATATATTATATATTAAATGACTTGGATTTGGACCTTCAAACGGACTATTATGTTTTTACGATTTCATTTCTGCAGCAGTTCTTAATTTAGATTTTAAATTTAATTAAGTGACTGTTCAGAAGTGAAATGTCGTTTACGAATTGTTCTCTTCTTCCTCTATAAATTCACCATCCCAGGAAGTGGCTAAATATTCTGCAGTAACAATTGACTTTGAGAAATCCTGAAGAAACTTGTCTGTTTTTCCCAAAAGAATACACAAACAATATTTCTTTAAGGACAGTGTATCATACACGCCTCTAAGTATTCTTTCTCATTCTCTTCAATTTTTCTGACATTGAATAATATACTTCATATGATGCAACAACAACAACAACAACGATCCAGTGAAATCCCATTAGTGGAGTCTGGGGAGGGTAGTGTATACGCAAACCTTACCCCTACCCCGAGAGGGTAGAGAGGTTGTTTCCGATAGACTTTCAGCTCAAGAAGAAGAAAATACAGAAAGAGGCAATATATCAGTATCATCAATAAGAACCATAGAAAAAAAATCATTGAAAAACATAGCAGCATCTCAAGAATCAGAAAATAGATGAAAAGCAAAATAATAACCGGTAGATAAAGCCTGGCACTACGAGAAACGAAAGAGTGGTGTGAACTCAACATAAACCACTAGCAGTCTAAGACTAAATCCTAACAGACTAGCCTCACTTTGGAGCACCATTGAAATATGCACAACTACCCCCTTACCTACAACCTTAATGCTCGGCCTCCACAACTTCCTATCTAGGGTTATGTCCTCGGTAATCTAAAGACATGCCATGTCCTGCCTGATCACCTCTCCCCAATACTTTTTAGGCAGTCCTCTACCTCTCCTCCTACCCACCAAAGCAAGTCGCTCACACCTCCTTACTGGGGCATCTGGGCTTCTCCTCTAAACATGCCGGAACCATCTGAGTCTTTCTTCCCGCAGCTTGTCATCTATGGGGATCACGCCCACCTTCTCCCGAATATTTTCATTCCTAATATTATCTATCTTAGTGTGCCCGTACATCCACCTCAACATTCTCATTTCTGCTACTTTCATCTTCTGGATATGAGAATTGTTAACTGGCCAACACTCAACCCCATATAACATGGCCGGTCTAACCACCGCTCTATGGAACTTACCTTTGAGTATCAGTGGCATTTTCTTGTCATACAATACTCCAGACGCTAACCTCCACTTCATCTAGCCCACCCCTATACGGTGTGTGCCTCGTCGATCTCACCATCCCCCTGAATACCCGACCCAAGATACTTGAAACTGCCCCTCTTGGGGATGACCTGTGATTCAAGCCTCACGTCCACTTCCGCTTCCATCGGCACGACGCTGAACTTGCATTCTAGGTATTTCGTCTTAGTCCTGCTCAACTTAAAACCCTTAGACTCAAGGGCCTGTCTCCAAACCTCCAGCCTCTCGTTGACGCTGCCTCGCGTCTCATCAGTCAGAACTATGTCGTCAGCAAATAACATACACCATGACACCTCCCCTTTGATATGGTGTGTCAGTGCATCCATCACCAGAGCAAATAGGAATGGGCTGAGCGCAGACCCTTGGTGTAACCCCATAACCACCGGAAAATGCTCCGAGTCGCCTCCCACTATCTTAACTCGAGATTTGCTCCATCATTCATGTCCTTAATCACCTTAATATAAGAAACCGGCAAATTGTTTACCTGCAGGCATCTCCATAGAACCTCTTTCGGAGCATTGTCATACGCTTTCTCCAGATCAATAAATACCAAGTGCAGATCCTTCTTCCTATCCCTATACTGTTTCACCAGCCTCCTAATAAGGTGGATAGCTTTCGTGGTAGAACGTCGCGACGTGAACCTGACTGGTTATTTGAAATAGACATTGTCCTCCTCACCCTCACTTCTATCACCATCTCCCAAACTTTCATAGTATGGCTCAGTAATTTGATACCCCTATAATTGTTACATCTCTGGATATCACCTTTGTTCTTGTATAACAGAACCACCGTGCTCCACCTCCACTCCTCCGGCATCCTCTTCGTCCTGAAAATAATATTAAATAGCCCAGTCAGCCATTCCAAGCCTGCCCTACCTACACACCTCCAAATTCTATCGGAATTTCGTCTGGCCCGGTAGCTCTGCCCCTGCTCTTCTTACGCCATAGCCTCCACGAGCTCCTCAACCTTGATGCATCTACAATAACTAAAGTCACGATGACTTTCGGAATGCCCCAACTCACCTAGAATAATATCCCGACCCCCTTCTTCATTCAGAAGTTTATGAAAGTAGGTCTGTCATGTCCGTTTAATATGGTCCTCCACCATATACCGTTCTTGTCTTTGATGCACCTCACTTGGTCAAGATCACGAGCTTTCCTCTTTCTCGCCTTGGCCAGTCGAAATAATTTCTTCCCCCCGCCTTTTCCCGTCAGTTCCTCGTATAGACAGGAAAAAGCAGCAGTGTTAGCCTCTGTGACCACCAGCTTCGCCTCCTTCCTAGCGGCATTATACCTCTCACAGTTCGCTCTCCTCTCCTCCTCGACAGTGCTCCCTACTAACTTCAGGTATGCTGCCTTCTTCGCTTCTACTTTACCTTGGGCTACTTCATTCCACCACTAGTTACCTTTGTGCCCACCAGAGTAGCCCGACGAGATCCCTAACACCTCTCTCGCCGCCTTCCTTATACAGTCCGCCGTCGTCGACCACATAATGCTCGCGTCCCCATTACTCCTCCAGGCTCCCATAACCAATAACTTCCCTCCCAACTTCTGAGCTTTATCCTTAGTCAAGGCACCTCACCTGATCCTCGGATGTCCTCGTACTGACCTCTTTTTCTTCATTATCATAATACTGACGTCTATCACCAAGAGCCGATGCTACGTCGCGAGGGACTCACCCAGGATAACCTTGCAATCCTTGCACAGCCCTATATCACATCTCCTGGGGAGGAGATAGTCAATCTGAGTCTTTGCCACCGTGCTTTGGAAAGTAGCCAAATGCTCATCCCTCTTCAAAAAACTCAAGTTCGCAATCACCAACTCAAATGCCTTAGCGAAATCTAACAGCGAAGTACCTCCTTCATTCCCCAAAACCGAAGCCGCCATGCACCTCACTATACCTACCTGCAGACGACCCAATATGTCCATTGAAATTCCCTCCTATAAATAACCTCTCGACAGGCGGAGTATTACGCACAATCTCATCCAACCCCTCCCAGAAGCGTCTTTTAACCTCCTCATCCAAGCCTACTTGGGACGCGTAAGCGCTAACGATATTTAGAGTACACTAACCAATCACTAACTTAATAGTCACTAATCTATCATTCACCCGCCTAACCTCTACCACAGACTCTCTAAGATCCCTATGATGGAAAACTAAAATATAAATATATAATATATGGATGTTATCCATTCTGAACAAGTTGACTACAAATATGCTTCATTTGTCTTTTAATTGTGTATAGTATAGAAAGCAGAGCAAAAAACGATGATTTTAATGCATTCTGCCTGCAGTATGGAGATGTAGGGGGGAGGGTGAAAAAAGTAACATATCACCAGCTACCATGGAGACTAACATAGCATTTTTCAATTTTGGCCGCTTTCTACTTCACCTTTCCACTCTTCCCTCAAAACGGCAACAGGGAAGAAACAAAACGATGCAAGCAGATGCATAAAAAATTACTCCCTATTTACGTGATTACACGATAAACTTAAGTAAAAATACATATATTACCTAACTAATTCATGATTAAGTGATAAACCTTATATGAAGGACACATGCCATCACTTATTGCTTTAGTGCATGAACTAGGTCCGGATAAATAATTCCAGTAGAAGTTTGAATATTAAGTTTTGCAGTTTTATAAATGTTACATCGAGAGAACCAAAATTGCTTCCTCATTTACCTTCGTGCTCCTTAGCTCTCAGCAGTCTGTACTTAGAGAAGGCTGTCTTTTTCCCCTTTCGCTTGATGGTTATTTATCATCTAGGTCGTATTAGTTCTCCGCCATGGCCAAAACAGGTACGATAAATTGGTAAATAATATGGAGGTGAACGACACGATTAACATTTATAAAGTTGGTTTTTATCCCGAGATTTTAAAATTTCACAAAATAATTGAACATTGGCCACCGCCAACCTTAATACAATACGTCACAGATACAGATTTGGTCGTGTAAGAAGATTTTATTATTCATTTTGCTGCCATTTTATTTACTCTCGCTGCTTCATGTTCATTCATGTTTGGACATCTATTAGCAAACTTATGGGCCTCCTCAAAACACACCACCATTTTGGACCTACTAAAGAACCATTCCTACCCTAACACTGACTTGGCTCTGAGTGAATATGCATATTAAGGAAACAGAAAGCAGAAGACCTACTTCTGTTTGATTGTTTCTGATAGACCAAGAAGATGTACTAATAGAGTACAACAAGTTATTGGTTACGTAGCAATAACTGGATTACAAGATTACCATTCAATAGCTACAGTTTCATCGGTCATATTGATTGGTTGATGAGAGTCACTTCATTAGTACGGAACGAGCAATCAATACCATTCAGCGCATTAAAGAAATAAAATCTCAATGGATGTGCATTTATTGATAATTGTTGCCAAGCCAATTTGAACTTCTTTTTGGTTTGAACCGATAGAAGAAAGTTCGACTAAATTTGCTGCTTGCAATATTCTATAACAAGACCTTTTGTCTTTTTCGTCATGAGTCAAGCTAAGGATGCCCACCACATGTGCAACATGAAGATTCACTAGGACCAACTTTTCCAGCTGAGCACACATTTGGTCCCCAACTCCCAAGTCCCAACAAAGCCATACTTTTCTTGCTTAGACCTCGTTTGCAGAAGAGTAACCAGCGTAATGCGCAAAGGTGCGACAAAGGAGGATACATGCAAAAGAAAAAAACAGGGTAATAAGATGCGACAGAGGTTCAGCGTTTCACCTGTTCTTTCTTTCCCTTTCCTTTACTGGACTTCTCCCACCCAAATAATTTTTTGTAAAAGAATCTCGTTGCACAATTTGAAATAAACGAAACTTGTTGGAAAATATTGAGTTGATGTTTTATTATTTTTAATGGCATCAAAAAAGAAAAAAGAAAAAAAAAACATCTAGAGAGGTATCTCATGAGTTCATGACTTAGATCGATTAAAGTTCTAGTAGATATCATAACTCTACTCTAAATGTAGATGTAGGTTTAAATCTCATGAGTCGTTTGTGAATAATTAATTGATGAATAAATTGTTATGCAACGAATGATGATATAAAGAATATTACACAAGAATTGCCTCTTTAAGAGCATCTATGTCTTTAGATTATTATTAGTATTTGATATCACATAACAAACGTTGTGCTTACTGTTACGCGACGCCTTCCTGAGATGCTTTGGAAGGGTAGCGTAAGGCTAGGCAATCGATGTCAGTACGATTGCCGTCCGCCAACTGAGGTCCCCTCCGCACGCTAGGCTAGATTTTCAGTGCCGTGCGGGAAAACCAATTCGTAGGCAACAAGAGAAATGAGAGCAGCGGAAGCTTTGGTTGGATTTTTGATGATGATTGTATTGATGATGAAAAAGCTATTACAAAGCTAATGCGGTGTCGAGGGGGCGAAGACACCAGTACAGAGAATTGAATGCTTGCTGAAAATGTTTGAATGCTGATACCCCCCTAATAATGTTTAAAAAATAAAAACCCAAATTACATGAGTAGACCTAATGCGAGCTCTAGGAGCACAATGAATATAAAACAGTAAATCTATTCTATATTTACAATGAAAGGAACTTAGTCTTCTAGGATGTAGAAATACTAAGTCCAATGGCAGC
>MCJB01049241.1:27578-38134 GCA_002018475.1 Nicotiana obtusifolia
GTGTATGCTCCCCGGATAGGCGGTTGGGACCTATCTCTTAGAGAGTCAAGATGATAATCCCCAAGGCATTCAGCAGCTTGGATTGCCTTGGGCAGGGTGTCTACCCTTTGTCGTTGCAACTCTGCACGGGCATGGGGCTTCAACCCTTCTATGAATGTGAAGAGTTTGTCTTTGTCCCCCATGTCTCTGATGTTTAGCATGAGCGCGGAGAATTCCCGCACGTACTCCCGCACTGATTTGGTTTGCCGGAGTTCCCGCAGTTTCCTCCGTGCATTGTATTCCACATTCTCGGGGAAGAACTGTTGGCGTATGGCTGCCTTCAGTTCTGCCCATGTCTGCAGATTGTCCTGACCGGCCCTGATGGCTTCATATTTCACTCGCCACCAGAGTTTAGCATCGCCCTGGAGATACATGGCAGCAGTTGCTACCTGTTTTGCTTCGTCCAAGGGACCAACGGCATCGAAGTATTGTTCGATGTCGAATATGAAATTCTCCACCTCCTTGGCATCCCGGGCACCGTTGTATGGCTTTGGTTCCGGAATTTTCAGCTTTCGTGGAGCAGGGGCAATGTTGATGGCACCCCCAATGTGATTATCGGCTCCTCTGAGCAAGCCTTGAAGAGCAGCATTGACAACGTTGAGCTGGCCTGTCAAGTTGTCTATGGTTTGCTGCATGGCAGTGATTTTGTCTGCCTGTTGTTGATGATGGGCTAAATCCTGCGCACGCTCCTGTTGGAGGTCATCGAATTTGCCATGAAGGGCAGCTGCCTCGACAGCTGCTGTTTGACGGTCATCCTCAGAATCCCGGCTGATGTTTGCAATGTCATTTTCGGCCTGCCGCATCCTGCGGTCCAGGTCGTCCAACCTTTCCTCTAGGCTGGCTTTTAAGTCAGGCACGGTACCTACGATGGGCCGTAGTCCGTCAAGAGCCTGTTCGAGGACGGTGATCCGATCCCCTTGAGTCACCATGGTCAGAAATGGTGAAATGGCAACACGTTCCCTTGTCCGATGCGTCGAGCCTAGGCTCTGATACCAACTGTTACGCGACGCCTTCCTGAGATGCTTTGGAAGGGTAGCGTAAGGCTAGGCAATCGATGTCAGTACGATTGCCGTCCGCCAACTGAGGTCCCCTCCGCACGCTAGGCTAGATTGTCAGTGCCGTGCGGGAAAACCAATTCGTAGGCAACAAGAGAAATGAGAGCAGCGGAAGCTTTGGTTGGATTTTTGATGATGATTGTATTGATGATGAAAAAGCTATTACAAAGCTAATGCGGTGTCGAGGGGGCGAAGACACCAGTACAGAGAATTGAATGCTTGCTGAAAATGTTTGAATGCTGATACCCCCCTAATAATGCTTAAAAAATAAAAACCCAAATTACATGAGTAGACCTAATGCGAGCTCTAGGAGCACAATGAATATAAAACAGTAAATCTATTCTATATTACAATGAAAGGAACTTAGTCTTCTAGGATGTAGAAATACTAAGTCCAATGGCAGCAATCTTGTCTTGACGATCAGGGTCTGCGCGCGCGTTGCTGTCTGCGCGCGCGGCACTATTGATGATGGCCCGCGGCGGGGCGCTGGCACTTGTGCTTGGATCATGGTTGATGCGCGCGGCCTTGGCTGTGCGCGCGACATCGTTTGGCTGTGCGGCATTGTCTGCGCGCGCAGCATGGTTGACACTCGCAAGCCGCTGGGCGCCGGCAAGGAGTGTTGGTGGGGCGACAGAGGCACTTGCGCACTTGTCACTTGGCGCGGCCAAGACCACGGGGCCGTCCGTGGCGCTAGGCTTTGAGAGGCTTAGGACGCCACGGGGCGCGTCCAAGGGGTCATGGGGCGAGGCTAGAAAGCCGCCCATGACATACGCATGTGGATAATCAAAAATGCATTACCATCTAGCTTTTTACTTTTATCAGGCGAAGTTCTATGCTAATCTTTGCCAATATAGTCAGCCAAAGTAGTCTTTCCCTCTTCCCTCCTTATGTCCACCTTTCACAAAATAATGGGATGCACATGTGGACTTAGGGGTCGTTTGGTAGGATGCATTAGGTAAAATAATGCATGCATTAGTTTTGTGTATTAGTAATATTTTGTTTGGTATACTTTTTGAACCCATGCATTAGTTATGTAAGCATTCATTATACACCCTATTTGGTATTATCCTATGCATAACTAATGCATAAGAAACCATGGTATTAATAATGTAATGAGTTTTAATGCATGCATTAACTTAGTTAAAGACAAAATTGTCTTTCAAAATTTATGTTTGATTAAAATATGCTATTATATTAATGCAAGTTTGAAATAATTCAAGAAAGTGAGAAATAAAATTATATCCTTAGTAAATAAATAAATACTTAGCATATTTTCTTTTTTGTAAATAGATATTAAGTTCTATACTACAATATAGGTAGACAAATCAAATAACTTTTTAAAGCCTTTTTCATATAAAAACATTCCACAACATATATTTCTTTTAAGAAGATAACATGATAGATTGGTTTGAGGGTATTTTTGTAAACAAATAATTTTTTTAGAAATTGTGCAATGTTTCAATACATCAAACCAAATAATAGACAAAAAATATGTCAGCATAACTAATACAAGCATAACTAATATCAATATTACTAATACACCTGATTCAACATTATTCTTATACACCCTACCAAACAACTCCTAAATTTTTAACGGTGGTGATAAGCAACGAAAAGAAAGAAAAGATAATCTTCTGATTCTAGGCCGGTACAAAATTCCGCTACATCACCAAACATCCCAATAGATATTTTCGACGGTCCAATGGGTCCCATCTATAATACGTCATCACGTCCGACTTGTAAGGCTCAATTTTTTGCCAATTCCAAATATACTTGAAACCAAATTCCCGAACCAAAATTTACTTTTCCCACCAAAAGGAAAGCACAGTTTCCTCAACAGCTTTTATCTCTCTCCACGTGTACGTAACGTAAATCTAGGCCGTCCGTGGCAGATGGCAAGGTTAGTACGTCGGGCAGCATATATGATGAAAATCTCAACCGTGTGATTTAGAATAAAGGGCTCAAAAACTGCCCGAAACAGAAAGGGGGCAGATCTTGTTGCCTTTAAGAGGAGATCGTGGCCTTCACATTTTTCCTCGTTCAGGTTAAAGAGAGGGTCTTCGAAACCCTCGCCTTTTCTTTGCTTCTTCTCCACTTCATCCCGCTGAGGAAAAACAATTTCCCTATAGTTTCTCACTTTTGATCTTCCGGCAGGTGGCAATTGAATTTTCCGGCGAAATGATGGGCTCCCGCCATTTCCTCGCCGGAGATTAGTTGTCGGAATTTCGAAAATCCTTATATGAAACCTGTAAACTTCTATGGCATCGGCCGTTTTACCCAGCAGAAATGAAGCGCACTGGGATGTTTATATGAGGAAATATACAAGTAATTCCACTGCTCATTCTCAGCTTAACAGCCGGTTCAACCCTAACCCTAACCCCAATTCTAACCTTAGCAGACAAGTCCAAAATGTTTCAGCCTTACCTCACCTCCGGCAAGGCAATGAGCCATCGCCTAGGGCTGTTCCGTCGCCGGCGGTGGAAACGGCTAACACTAATGTGCCGCCGTTCAGTTGGAAACCAAATGCTGTTCATGATCTCAACGACTCGTTTCACAGAGAGTACGTGACTTTCAATTTGGCTTCTTATTCGAGAAGAGAGTTGAAGGACCTCAAGAAGCGGCTAATCTATGATCTTAATCGGGTCCGGGGCGTTCTGAACAGGATTGAATCCCATTATTTCGTCTCCAGGACGTCCAGAGAAGTCGTACAGCCGACGGCAGCACCAGAGCTTCAGCAGAACCAACCGGCATTGCCCCCGCATCATCAGAAACCTGGTGGAAAGAGCAAGAGCAAGAAGCTCTCTGGACAAAAGCGAGCTTTAGCAGCGTTAACATCGGGGAAAGAACCTAAGCGGCAGCCAGTGGTCGAAGGGGATAAGTTTTTTGTGACTATGATGAGGAAGTGCCGGCAGATATTGACGAAATTAATGAAGCATAAGAATGGCTGGGTGTTTAATACACCAGTGGATGTTAAGAGCCTGGGACTTTATGATTATTTTGATATCATAAAGCACCCTATGGATCTCGGAACTGTGAAATTAAGGCTGGACAGGAATGACTACAGAACGCCACAAGATTTTGCAGCTGATGTGAGACTGACTTTCAACAATGCCATGACTTATAACCCTAAAGGCCAGGATGTGCATGCTATGGCTGAAAAGTTCCTAGTTGACTTTGAAGAGATGTTTAAACCAGCTTACAAAAAGTATGAAGCTGAGCATCAGAAGGTTGCAACTATTATGCAGGTGAATCGCCAGAAGAATCTGTCTCAGCCTGCACTAATTCCGCCACCAAATATGTTACGTGAACCATTGCCGGTTACAAATAGATCAGACCCTGAGCGCTTGCATTCCAAATTGTTGAATCAACACCAATTTCAGGTACAGAATTTGAGTGCACCACCTGCACCTTTTTTTGTACCCCCTGCAGTGAAATCTCCTCCACAGCAGCCTGTCATTATGCCTCGCTCAGCTAAATTGCCCAAGCCTAAGGCTAAGGATCCAAACAAAAGGCAGATGACCTTTGAGGAGAAGGCAAAGTTAGGGATTAACTTGCAGAATCTTCCACAAGAGAAGATGGGTCATGTGGTGCAAATTGTGAAGAGGAGGAACCCTAATGTGGCACAGGAAGATGACGAGATTGAGCTTGACTTCGAGGTCCTTGACAGCGAAACGCTGTGGGAACTGGATAGATTTGTTAGTTGCCATAAGAAGGCTCTGAGCGCAATGCAGAGACAAGGAATCACTGAAGATGCTGCTGCCACACAGCTCAACAAGGTAAGTATAGCATTTGAAGTTTTCATACATTTGTTAACTAATCTAAATTTTATGCCTCGTTTTCTGATCACCCTGTTGGTTCTGTGTTTTTAAGTCGCCTGAGAAGGCACCAACACCAGAGCATGCAATGCAGAAAAACAAGAAGGGGGACATTGGGGAAGAGGATGTTGATATCGGTGAGGAAATACCAGTTGAAAACTTTCCTCCTGTGCAGATCGAGAAGGATGCCCCATGTGCAAGTAGTGGGTCAAGCAGTTCTAGTAGCTCAAGTTCTGGCAGTGATTCTTCTTCCGGTGGTAAAAAACTGATATTCTTTTCTTTTTCATTCATTTTGGTAAATCAGTATGATTGAATGTTTACTCTTGACATGATAAATTTGCAGATTCAGATTCAAGAAGTTCGTCTGGGAGTGATTCTGATGAGGATAGTGTACAGTCACCTTATGTTGAAGCAAAAGAGACATAAACCATTTATGGGTTTGAGAAAGAAATGTCGATGCTCCAGGGTTTTAGTTCAATTGAATGGTGAATATGGTGTTTTTGTATTAGTTTTTTTCTTCGGCCGGTTTTTGTACATCTGTTTTTGCAGCAACTCAGAAGATTATCATAATTTTGCTGGGTTTGGCTAATTGGAAGTATGACTAGCTCAAGATTAGGAAATTGAGAGGTTTTAGTTACAGAGTAGTGGTAGGATGTTACAAATGGGGACTGACAACAAAGGTTTGGGTTTATTTTTTGCTTGTATACAGAAAACCACCTGCTGATTTTCATAGTGTTTAGGGAGGGATAGGAGTAACTTGTACAGTGAAGACATGACTGAGTTTGCAAAACAAAGTTGTAGTCTCTATTGACCCAAAGATGAAGAAATCTCTCGTTTGGCTCTTCTATTTGAAAGCTTGTTAGTTCTCTAAAGCTTTTGTTTTGAGATTGTTCCTTTATCCTAGCTCTGCTGAAAGGAATACCATTTCTACCTTGATTGGGCCACATGAAAAAACAATTAGCACAAATATGAAACAGCCAAATCAATCAAATATTTCATTAAAGCAGGATAGCGACCTCAAATGAATCAAGCAAAGAGAAGGCAAATGCTTTTCACCTCATGAACCAAATATAATTGACAATATTAGAGGGTGAGGTGACAGCTCCAGGAACGGATTCAAAGGTCACAAGATCCAACTGATAAATTAAAACTCAAAATTATGAGGCACACTAGTAAAACATCAGTAACGAAGATTCAATAAGTTGTTCTCAAAGGAAACAGATAGTATGAAGCTTGCTATGCCTATTCAAAAGGATCCTGTTGTGATATTCTTGCCTCAGAAATTTGCAACTCTTGACTCCAAAGGCTTTCATAGGGATATTTAATCGTTCAGAAAGAGGGGAAGTGCTAAAACTGCTAGGATTTACAGAAAGAGATGCCATCCCCATAGGCAACATTGTAAATACAAATGTCTGATTCTCTTATTGAAGATTAGGCGTCGATTGAGTGGCTGCCTATCTCAACAAAGATTACTATACACTAGAGATATGCCTAAAAACAAGGGCATTAACTGTTATCTAATTATCCATCAACTATTTTCTCCTACAATGACGATCAGATTTTGTTAAGAACCAATTTGAGAGTCGAGAAGATTAGCTGCTTATCTTATGGAGAGTGTATTTGATGACGAGTTATCGCTCAACAGTTATTTCCTTCTGAATGAGTAAGTGACAAAATGGATAACATTGTTGACAACAAGTAGAATTCTGAATATCCTGATAAAACATTACTAAAACTAGAGATCTGAATATCCTGATAAAACATTACTAACACTAAAGTTCTGAATATCGTGAATCACAATGATGTTATCTAGCCAAGGCTTGCAGCAAGAAAGAATAATGGAAGAGTCTGCAGTATCAGTACAGTCAAATAAGCATCTATAAGCTCTATGAACTGCTCCCTTACCAAACCCGAAAGACAACAGATGGTGCCACTGCAAATGCCTTTCATGTTGATCTGACAAATCAGATCTAGTTAGCCGTTCATCTGTTGAAACCCCCACAAGTTTCATGCTTGTTTGAGTAATAGCAATAAGATTTCCAATATCGTGCTAAAATAGCTAGGATTTACAGTAAAAGATGCCAATCCTTTGATCAGAAATAAGAAATATATTGAGTTGCTGAAGGTGAGTTAGACGGGAGATAGTGGTCTAGCTATTAAACAGGTCTGCTACCAACAAACTAGGAGTTATAATATTAATAAAAACAAAGTTGGGAAATGATGCAGATCATTCTGCCAATCTAGATTGTTGAAAATATAGTAAATCTGATCAGCTAAGTGTTTTTTTGCCATCCTCGAAGCAATTGTTTATGGCCATTGTGAAAAAAAACTTTACGTGCTTACCATTTGATTCTACTAAGGTTGTGACTTTGTTATAGTCAACCTAAGGGGAGATTCATAAGTTGAAACCAGAAATTTCTTCTGAAATATCTAGTTGTACATTAAAGTAAATGATGCTAGTGGAAAGAATAATCACTTTAAAGTGTCCGTGGAAGTAAGATGCAGACTGAATGCAGTTATGAATATGTGGAGTCAAGTAGATATATGTTTAATGAATAGCACCATGTATAGATTGCAAATTATTGACCTGCTCAAAAGTCGGGGATGGAACAAGGATTAATATGTGTCTAGCATTCAAATAGATCTCCCAACTTATCTTGTGAATATGTAATGGCAAAAGAGTCAGTTTTTTTTAATTCCGGTTCTTATGAAACCTCTCAAAATCCACATCCATTTGCCAGAGAAATGTGATAGCTTCGTTACAAAAGACACGAAACAAAACCTGCTAAGAATTTGCCTTAAAAATCTTCTACACTAATAGCTGATTCCAGAGAAAAAGAGTCATAGTTGAATTTGTCAATCAATAATGTCTTCTCTTGGGAATAGAATCATAAAATAGATTAGAGAGATTTCATGATTTCATATTCTCTAAGCTGAAGGACAAAAAGATTAAATTCAGGAAGGATGTTTTCTTCTATAAGAACTAAAACCAGCATTTGGCAGATTAGGCTATAGAATTTCTGGAAAAAAACTCCACATGATCCTTTTGCCTTTTAATCATCTACTCCAACATCTGCAATAAAGACCACTATGACGACCCACAGATAAGGCTCACAGAAGTTTTACTCATACAAGCTCCATCTAAAACTGATTCCCTCTTAGCTTTCAGGAAGACAATGTTAAAGCTGTGGAATTACTCAATCCCAAAAGAACTGGCTTATAGAATTAACTGGGAAAGGTTAGATTCTGGATGCACAACAATAAAGGTTTCTATCCCTCAACTACAACTAAGAATCTCTGATTTATTTTGAATGAGAGACAAATCACACGTCACAACATTGTGGAAATTGTTGGCATAGCCGATCTACAGAAAGGTCGTGAGTTGTGACACTTATTGGATGGTGACAAGACGCTTCAGTAGCATCACAAGTACCTCTTTCGCAAACCATGTACCCAAGAAGGCAGCAAGTTCTTTTTCATTCCATCAGATCTTCCACTTCTTTTCACGAGTGCTGAACATAAACAATCTAAGAACTAGTTATCTCCTTCTATGAAACCTGAGACATGTCACTCCTTCAAAATCTAGAATGGCTGAGAATTTCTGAACATGTTTAGATACTATCTGCTATCATTGCTAAACCAGATGGAAACACTTCTTTCATCTATAACACCTCTAACTTCAGGTTGATGACAAATACTCCTTGTCTCAATAGTTTGACATATTTTTCCCTTTTATAACAATTTCTGGTACAACTTAACCATAAATTGTAACTATATTATTTTTATTTAAATCCTAATTGTATAAATTTTATTTTAAAAAATGAAGAATTCCATGTCCTGATTCACTGAAGTTAGCCCTTCTCTGAGCAAGTAAGCCCATCTTTTTGGGAAGGAGGGATCAAATAGTAATATTATCTAAGATAATACTAGAAGCTTATGGGCCTTACGTTATAGAAAAGTAGTCATGAGAAACTCCTGCAGAGTGGATCACAGAACATTGATAAACACCACATCACTGTAGATCATGTCACAATAGATCCGTGACTGAATCAAAGGACTAAATTCATACTCTTTAACACCAATAAAGCACAAAAGGAAAAAAAAAGTGCAGATCGCAAAGGTAAATCCTCAAAAGGAGTAGATGCAGGAAAACATACCTTCAATTTGACGTAGCAAGTTTCTGGAGAGAAAAAGCCATCCGAATCTCCAAATCAACCCTCAGAAGAACTCAGAGTTGGATTTACTTACATATCTGAAATGAAATGAATTAAAGAACTTTAATTGGTTAATAAAAGCTATACCCAGCTCATACACGAGTTGCTTTTCTTTTTGGAGATCAGCTCACTATGATTTTCATTTAGTAAATGAGCATAAATATAAACTTAGAACAAAAAAGACACAGGTTTTTCCATTCTAAGGAATTCAAAAGACTTAGGAACAGAGCAGGGACATTTTCAGACTTGAGACCTGATTCTTTTGAGAGAGCAACTTTGTGTGATCGGTATTAAAGTCATACCAACTTTTAGGTAAGGGTCATTCTTAGATAAATTTTGAGTGTTTTTTTTCCTCTAGCCTCTAGTTCTTCTGCTGACGGCAAAATTAAGGAGAAGCATAGAGTATATAACTTGGAAAATAAAAGATGACAGAATATTTTGGAAATTGGGAAATGATACCTCAACTAACTCATGAAATCATATTTATCTTTGCGAAAAATACTCATTTGGAATGGTCAAATACAGTTGTCTGAACTAACTCCTTGGATGCGTTATGCATTATCATTTGTCTGCATCTTTACTCTCTTTCATAGACATGTAGATTTAGGATTTAGGTCAATGGTTCGAAGTTCGAACCTAGAGAACCACGCATATAATGTTTTCGATTTTTTTAACAATGTATACATAATTCGAGCTAAAAGGAGTGGGTGAAATTTCCCTATCTTAATATACATCATGAAAATGAATAGTAAGTTTTACTATACGTCTATACCAGTCGGCTAAGTGACAAAGTTAGCAAATGCTTACAACACCCCAATTCCCACTTTGTTAAATGTGTTGGACCACGTTGTGCTGAATGACAATGATTCCACTGTGCCACGTTATGAATCACTTAGCGCTTAGGCTTTTGATGTCGAGCTTCTCAAAGTAATATTATACTACTTGGAAAAGAATAACAGTCAAACCGATTAAAATAAAGTGTGTACAACATTAACCCGAGATTTGTGGTCAAGAGGTCATCAATTTGCTTTTCTCCTACTGCCATAAGTATCTGTCAATTTAGTTAGTCTCTCTCAAATTATTATTGTTACTACCCGGTTTTCATAAATTTGACTGTAACAGTCCACCAAAGCAAGTAAATAATTGAGAGCTCAGAAACTTATTCAGCTTTCACACAGAAGAGCATATAACTATATAAACACATTACCAAACAGCCAGAATCCTGATTAAGATACTCTAGCATCAAGAACCAGAAGTGCTTATATGTAAACATTAGGAGTGGTTCCACTTCTACAAACATACAAGCATCAACCCATCAGTAGGACCAAATTAGCTCAAATAGTACTTCACTACTTTGACCCAGTCCTTTCTCCATACACTAAATCATCAGCACAGCCACTGCCACATTCCTGCTCCTACCCCCCCCCCCCCCC
>MCJB01049241.1:38172-80889 GCA_002018475.1 Nicotiana obtusifolia
CCCCAAACACACACACAGCCAGCATAACCACCATCGCTAGAACAACACTATATACGACACTACCACAGCCACTTCTAGTGCCACTGCCTCAGCTGTTTGCTCCTCCTTGTGGCAGCATTACTCGTTTCCTTTCGCAGTCTCTACATCAACGTGTGTTGTCTTCTCAGCATCAATAATTGCTGCCTTATTCATTGCATGCATTAGTTTCTTCGATTGAATTATTCTTATCCTTCAAGTTGTTTCCACTGCTCAGCAAGCTACTATACCCTTCCTTTCTCAAAATATCACCTAGTATAAAAGCTGTTATGGTGCCAGGCAAAAGTAAGCACTCCTCTTTCACCTGATTTTTCAAAGAACACGTGCACTCAGGCAGATGTAACCTCATGTTTTGAAATTGAAACAAGTAATATATTGTAAATAAATTTAATGGACTTTACATTGATAACACCGCATTTTAAGTCGAGCAACGCCAGTGCCCTTCCATATGGGTGCTCTGAAGAGAATTCAATTGCCGTCATAAAATCATCTTGATTTCTTTGCTTTGCACAATGCTTGTGCTCATAATCCAACCTCTGACCAGGGAAGAATTTTACCTGTGAAATGAGTGTGGAAACTGTAAGTCATAGAGAGCAAAGACAACGTAAACTTGTGAAATCCTCAAAATTACAATAAAAAGAAACAATGAGAAGCTAGGCATTATCCATCTTTCTATCCTCTCTTTTCGTTAGTCCTACATAGCAGAAAACTACTGAACACCACCTCCCCTCCCCTCCTCACCAACTTCCACCTGCCAACTGGATTCACTTCTTTCTCTCTAAACCTTAATTGCATCTCTTCTCTTTCTCTTAAGTTAAGAACCACTGACCCACCATTATCTCCTGTCAAAGAAGCAACTCATAATCATGCTTTGACGAAGTCGGTGAGAACAGATTTAACCCAAAACCAAGATTATCTTCAACTATGGTTTTTTGCTTCTTCTAGTTTATTAAGCCTTATCCCCTCTGTGCTACTTCCTTAAGTTCTTTTCTTATTTTCCCTTCTTGTGTTTTTGTTGATTCTAATTCCTTAGATTGCTCACTGCTTAACATTCATGGTGCAAGCTGATGTTTTGTTATTTATTTACGTAATTTAAAGTTGTGGAGATAAGGTAGATTTCTCATTTTTCTTCCAAACAAATTTTCATAAAGCAATATGAGAAAAAAGCAAAACAAGGAGCTATTCTTATGGAATTCTCAATATAAAGGAAAATAGGTAATTTCCGAAGTACTAACCACCACCTCGAATTCCTAATGATTGAGGAGACTTCAAACACAATCTTAATTCTTCAGAAGGCAACAACGACCACACAAGGTATAAGTTTTTTAGGTCTTCCATTGGTTTTTGGCGACTGGAAGTTTTGTGCACCTAATTTTGACAGAATCAAATATGAAAAAGGCTGCTCATATTAAGCTTTTGAAGTTTGGATAGTACAGCTGGAAGCAAAATAGTATGATAATGACTGGAGTAAGTCTAAACAGAAGAACTCAGATGCAGCAAAACTGTTGGTCGTAGATCAGCCCTCAGCTCTTCTTTCGAAATTATCGAACATGATGACTTATCGGCTTGAGGCTTCTTTTCTTTTCAAGCTGAGCAGAAATTTCATAAGAGAAGAAAAGTTCACAGAAGGTTCTTCAATAGTATGCCCGGTTCACGATGTTCTACCACTGCAAGGCCCAGTTTCCATTCTCCCATTACTCAAGTCGTCCAAGGGATAGGACCCCGGCACTGTAAAAAGATTCCTATTTATACAACTCATGATATCTTTCTTCTAGGCATCTCGGTTTTAATAACTTCTGGGTTTATACCAAATCGCCCGTAAAGACAGTTCATTAGTATTTCCCATAAAAATCAATGAGAAATGTTTTGAACGAATGTATAAGGAACAACACGTAGTGCTTATCCGCAAGAAGTAGTACTAAAATCTAATGGAAAATACAAATCATTCTGTCGATGAGTGAAACTAAAGAGTGATGAGTGAAAATCATAGGCGTTTAATGAGCATGTTTACCAATCTATCCTGTTTTAAGAAGAAAAAAATTGTAAGGTGTAGTGGATGAATACTCACAATCCTGGAACCACCAACCAACTCCAGAAGGTAACCTTCATCACCACTGCAAGTTTGAAGTTGGAGGGACCAGTGGGAATCTAACAGCAACCACTCTTTCCCGACCAACTCAGCAAGAGAATGCGTCTCACCAGACTTGTTGATGCCAATCACCTCCTTTTGCAATGTAGAGTCGCTCATTCTCTTTGATTTCTTCAAGTTCCTGCAGTCAAAGCGTGAATTTCAGGAGAATAGCTAAAGTTCAATACAGTGACAGTTTCAAACAGCAAGAAGTAAAAGGTGATAATAGTTTTTTAACTGTCTTACTTTAACGTGTTCACTGGAATTATAGAAGTGCTTAGAACTCTCACTAAAGTCAAAACAAGCACATTCTTCTACTTACATTCAAATATCAGATGGCCCCCTTCCACCAAATCAAACAGTTAGGCTTATCTAAAAACATAAAAGGATTTAGTCCAAGCTTATATTAGAGGAACAATAACTTTCTCAATATTTTGATGGTAATGTTAAAGGTTACCAATGTGTTAACTATATGAGCACACAAGATGTTATAATCAATTGAAACGTTAATCTTGAATTAGAGGGAAAAGAAAAGTAAAGCAGATATATACACAAACAACATGCAGATTTATGAGAAAGTCAAGAACTAGAACAGCACTAACGACAACGAATACCAAAAACTACATACCTCATTTGCAGGCTAATGACCTCATCACCAGCATCATCAATGACACGAGTCCAATTCTTTGCATACTGAGTCCTTCGGGGTAGTGGGAAAAAACAAGAATTTTTTGAGAATGCTCGGGAGTGAACCATGTGAAGCACATATGGTGCTGCAGTAGGTGTTGTAACTGATACAGCCACTCGTATACAGATTGGTTCCAGTACTTCTGTTTTAGTGCTTGGTACAACTTCCAACCATTTTTCTATTGTGAGTTTCGAAGCTGGGCAAATCAAATCTTCTAAAGAGAAGGCAGTAGAACCCAAAACTTCAACAGATTTTGAAATCGGCAAACCATGAGATGATTGGGACATGAGTTCTAATAGAAGATGGCCACTAGGTTCACATTGGAAATAAGCAACCTGCTTTTCCCCACTCTCAGAGAAAATAGTAAGTTTCTTTTTTGCATTAAAGATCCTATCAGGCTGTGTCTTGCTAAAAGAAACAAAGAAGCCTCCCTTGTGACCGTCCGGTAAGTTTCTTATGCTTAGGATCTCCAACATTACCTGCAAAAGAAGTTGCTAGAAGTTACAAACTTTTGAACATCACATAGTCCAAAGCTAAAATCAGATTAACAGCCAGATAATGTATGGATGATGAAGAGCCTAAGAAATGGCAATAAAGGCGTCGAAGATTGAGACAGAAGAAAAGGAGGCTTCTGTTCTATTTTTGGAAATCAAGCAGTCTAGGTTACACAAAAATGCATTTACCCAATTCCAAACAAAATACTATAGAGGACAGCAGGCTTAAATTTCCTAATAAAGGCTAGAGTTTTAATCAAATAATCTATGCCCGATTAAAGTGGCTCGGAAGTAGTGGTTCCTCTATCATCTCTAACTCTCCCTGCCCACCGATTGATGGAAACAACTCAATTTTATATGGTCATCACATACTCCAGATCCCTTTTTTGCACTATTTTTTAAGATATAAAGCTGGTAATGAATTTCATTGGATGTATATACAAAATTATGTCAGCAATCCCACAAATAAAAACAAAAGCAGAACAGGCTTTAGAAACACTAGAAAGATTCGGGCAATTACTTCAAGAACTTTCATCTCTGGAAGATGAATTATCTTCTGATCTGCATGGAATGTATCTGCCTTCTTGCTCATGGAATTGGAGGGGTAAGGACAAATTCTAAGAGGAGACGGTGCATTTCCTCTATACATTGCACCTGCTCTCCAATATCTTAAACCATACATTTCCTCCCATAGCTTTGTAGTTCCAGAAAACCCATTATCCAGCTTCATCCCTTTTGTTCTGTCTGAATCAGTATCATCATGATCTAACACCTTACCCATAATATCAACAAGGTCTTTACAATAAGAAATAGGATGTAACTGGTGAGTGTGCCAGATAAGGTCAATGTCATAAGTCGGAACAGAGAAGCTCTTGATTGATCTTTCTCTGTTTCTCCGGATTAAGTGTAAGAAACCCTTGTATCGAGCCACAGCTCCTTCAAGATAGAGCTCATCGTTCATGTGGGGTCTAGACACCTGGAAGAAAGACATGATATAAGACAACATATGATACGTACTATGCTAGCATGTCTGAACAATGTGGTATTAATAAAATGTTATAAGAAAATGTGCTAACTTATACGCCACTCCTGATAATGCAAAAGATATAAAGACCAAATAGCCACATCACCATCCACAATAATTTTCAAGAAATAGTTGAAGTTTGCTACTTCGCTTCTCTACCTCCTTTATATATGACAAGGATGAGCAGGCAGGCAGGAGAAATGATCCCTCTACCTCGCATTTCAGGTTTTTCCTTATTTATCCCTTTCAGAATTGCCCAATATAGTTGAACTTTGCTACATTTCTACTTCGCTTCTCTACCTCCTTTATATATGACAAGGATGAACAGGCAGGCAAGAGAAATGATCCCTCTACTTCTCATTTCAGGTTTTCCTCATTTATCCCTTTCAGAATTGTCTTATATCATTCTGTTTATAAGGTTGTCATGTACCCTTGATTGTCAAGCACTCAAGCTGTACATTCAAATAAGACTATAACAAAAATTAAAGTTTGTGATTTTTATAAAATTGAATTTTGCTAATTGTTTGGCTTGTGCTTTACTTAAAATGAAGTGTTAGCATCTTCTTGCTCACCTGGTAGAAGAAAGGGCTTTGCCTTTTAACAGCAGATACTAGATCATAGTTACTGCACTTTTCATGTTCTAGAATTTGTGCAGGGATATTATCTGAAAGAGCTCTTGCTGATTCCAAGTCATGGGGTTCATTTGGATACAAGTGTTCCCATATCTCTTCCGTTTCCCTTTTTGATATTCCTTTCAAAGAAGATGCAACATTATGGTTGTCAAGAAGCCTCCCATATAATTGCTCGCAGTCAGTCTTGTATCTAACCTGGAAAGGCAGAATAACCATTTCACGAGTCAATAAAAGCAATCAGTCACAAAGGTATAATTGAAAAACAAATATTTCAACTGTTCAGAAGACTACAGGATTGAGCCTGTGACAATGCCAAACCCATTCACAATCAAGGGGAACGACCAAAGGTCCTTCAAAGAAGGGGGACTCGGAGTGTTTTGCCAGTAACGGTAGCCAACACGAATAGTACCTGAAATGGAGATTTTCATTAGCAAGTTTTCCAAATAAAGAAAACTGAAATACATGAATCAAAGTCAAATTCCCTATATAACAGAAACAGTCCTCAAGTCCTTTTCAAGGATCACAAAACATAATAGTTATAATACACAACATGAGTGAGAAGCGAAAGAACATAAAAACTAAATCAGTCACCTTGCATTGACTATTATACTTAAACCAATGCAATATTAACTGCTAGTATCACCCCAAGACCAGAAGACAAAGTAAAACGTCTAATTAAGATAGCATTCTCAACAGGCAGTAACATCACAGCTAAGTGAACTGAGTTGAGAACCATGAGGTCTCACGTTCAAATCTGCTCAAATAAGGAATTTCTTCTCATCTACCTAAGCCTTGGTGGACAGAATACTTGTGTGGGTAGGATGTAGCAGGTATACAATAGAATAGTCAAGGTGCGTGCTAGCTGGCTGGACACTAGCATTATAACAACAACAACAAACCTAGTGTAATCCCACAAAGTAGGGTCCCGAAGGACACTAGCATTATCAAAACAAAAAAAAAGCATACCATAGCTAAATGAAAAGTTGCAACACAATGAGAATTTCAAATTTGGGGATTACCTATAAATTGCCAAATTCAGAGCAGGGCCTTCGTAGAGCCAACGGTTCCTATCAAGTGTAGCAAGAAACTCAAGATGCAGTTTGGCTGCAGCAACAAGGTCTACGTTTATCACAATCTTCTGTGCTTCATTCCACTCCAACTGCTGCTCCATCTCCATGATTTCTTCGACCACAAGCTATTGGATTGACAACGCAATTGGTAAATTGCAGAGAACTCTATGGAGACAGCGACTCTTTTTTATAGTATGTAGGAGTTTGATGTTTTCAAAGTCTTTCTGACTCCAAATATAAGTAGATACTGCTGAGTAATTTCAACGAAAGCTTCGAGTTTGAACATCAATCAATATTTATAGATTAGCATGTGGATTAAGCCGCAAATAAGCGTACTCTCATACGACGAGTTTGAGACATAATCAAGTCCACCGTGCTTCTTTTTTTTATGACAAAATTACCCTCTGATAACATGCTTTTCTAAAAGGGTTAATTTTACCCACTTTAAACTTCGGATCTCTTTTTTGTTTTAGTTTATTTATTTTGATAAGGATATACTTTGCATCTAATACTAACCATGTTCAGGAAAAAATCTGGCTTATCTATAGTTGTAAGTTTTTTATTTGAAAAATTCCATCTATTAACCTTTGAATTTTTGAGCTCACAAATCCTGAAATAATTTGGATGTATATATTTACATCACTACTGATTCTGTCAATTATTGTGGAACAATCTCAGATAGCTTTGCCTTTAAAAAGCATACATACAAAAATAAATATTCTAAGAATAAGGAAGCATAAGAATGTTAGACGATGATCATGACTCATGAGTAGATAGATTTTGGTAAGTTACATGGGCGGCAGACCAAATTACAAGGTAATTTTTTAATAAACTTTATTAAATTTGAAATTGAAAACTTGGTAAAGCTAGCTTGAACTGATCAAGGTATAGAAAAACTGTTATTGGAGAGGACATGTCTTCAGGGTGGAAAGGGATGGCGACAGTATTCACGACAGTCTCAAAAACTCTCTATCGCAAAAGATTTTTATACTTTTAAACTTTTGCTGGTCATCAATCACGTAGAATATTTAGAAAAAAATCGGATACTTGAGCAATAGAAGATCAGAAGGAGAAAAAAAATGTCTACCTTAATTTATCTTCATATGGTTTATGGTTTGCATTTGCTTACTATTTTTTATTAAATTTGTTTGGAATTTACATGTACAACTTTCTCTTGTGTCAGCTTCAATATTCTTGATATTTTACTTGGGTCTTTCCACTTTTATAATAGTAGTAGACATATATATAGGTAGAAAATCAACCTATTTTATTATTTACAATAGCTTTTGGTAATTTTTGATTTAAAATACATAAAGACTAGTATTATATTAAAAACACGAAGGCCCTTAGCGAAATGTCATTTGTCATTTTTACCCTTCGTTAAGTGTACTCTAAGTGGGATAAAATTGTAAATACAAATAAAAATATTTATAGTAAAAACCAAATGTCATAGGACAAAAGGAAAAGAAGAAGTAAGAAACGTTCCTAAAAAAATTAGTCTCATACGAAGAAAGATTGTGTAGGTTAAAAAAAGGAAAAGAAAAATATCGGATATTATAACAGCAAACTTATTATATAATATTCCTATGAAAGAGAAGTTAAAATTGTGTGGTTTCAAAAGGAAAAAAGAATACGAGAAAATTGGTAGAAAATCGTTATTAAAGAGGTTAATAACTCTTTATTCTCTATGAACACTAGGGTTTATATTATGGTTGGTTAATGTATTCATCAAACCTAATTTAGATTTTAGAATAATGAGAGGTGAACAAATATTAAATTTTAGAATTATTCCATTGTTTTGGCCAAAGATATATATCAATTGTACCTATCATCAAGTGATTTATTTGCCATGAGTTCGTCGGTAATGAAGTCGAGAGTGATCCTTCTCTGGTGCTACTCAATTTGAGTATTTAGAGCAAAGACAGACATAGTATAAAAGTTAAGTAAGTGAGTATTGTTTTATTCTACGATTTTAGTTCCTTTTTGCTTATTCTGACATCACTAATATTAACAGTTAAGACATGCCAAATATTTCTACAAAAAAAGATCAAAGATCATGATTTACGAAGAAGTTTAGAAGTTATATATTCATATATATTATGTGTTGAAGTATGATTCATCCTTTTATCTTGTAAAAAAAGATTTTATATTAGACAAAATAGTAATTCAAATTATTTTTTTAATATGTGGGAATAGTCCTTTAATTCCTTTTTCTAATATTTAAAATTTTGATATGAAAAATCATATCATTTAATTCCAGTACTTTCAATTTCCTTCCAATTTTAGGGGTCCTTCATATCAGCAACTGCATTTAGATGTAGCAGTTTTAGGTGTCTTGTTTTAATGTTTCGACTATTTGTTTAGTAGTCCTTATTTCCTTTTCTTTTTCCAATTTTAGGAGTTCTTTTTTAAGGTTTAAGAGTAGTTTTGTAAATAATAAAATAGTCATTGAATTATTTTTCTTATGTTTTAAAATTTGAAAATTAAATAAACTTTTGGTTATTAAACCATGCTTGAGAGTAATCTCAAAATTCATTAATTTCAAAATTTCTAAAATTTATGTATCAAGCTTAACTAAGAAAATATTTTAATTTTAAGAACATAAAAGAAAAAGAATAGTTGCTGAGAGTCAATAACACTAGTGATACTACTTAAGTAAAGAACCAAAAGTGACTTGCCATGGGGATTTGTTCATTCTTTTGAGCATAAAATTCTTATTGAATAATAATTATAATTACAAACTTACAGTTAAACTTGGGATGAGCTAATATTAGGATTTGAATCAACAAAAATAATTTATTTTCTTTAATGTTAAGAACAAATTTTTAAGTCCTTGAATCAATTTAACCAAAAAGTATTTAAACTAATTAATTTGGAAAAAAAAAAAAAAAAACAAGCCAGTCATCTTTTTTTAAATTTATCATATAAATCAGTATAATATTATTAAAAGCCAAACTGGTGCAAATGCAAACTTTATGCAATAAGGATAAAACAAATTAAAAGAATACTAAGTGAATTGTCATTATTTTTCTTTTCGTACTCACTTTAACAAATGACAACTCCTTATATTTTTCTATATATTAAGTTACTTATTGTTTAATATTAACTTAGTTTAGTCATTTTAAAATTCTTTGCAATTATTTACTAATTCACTCTAAACACATATTTTAAAAACCCAATTTACATGTTCTTTATTTACACATATTTTACTGATCGACGTTAGGCACACGTGCAAACACGTATACTAAGACTAGTATGATAAAAGATAGGAAAGTAAATTTAGACCCTTTTTTCTCAAAATATTTTGAAATGAGATCCATCTATTTTATGCTAGAGCTCGTTTAATGACAAGTGCAAATACAACACCATTTGCTAACTACACGAATATGAATGAAAGGGTCTCCTTGCTTTGTTTTAAATACATTGGAAACGCTGAATCTGTAAACAACGGCCCTTAACGTTGGCTACCCGTGCACTTAACCCGTTATCTTAGCAGTTAGATTTTTAAATATAGATTAATTCTCTTCCCATGTAGCACAGAAGCAAGTGCTGACAGCCTATAATGAAATAGCAATTTGTGCCAGCTCATAATCTAAACAAGTTGCATATATACCCTAGTATATGTTCCTTGATGCAGAGGGTATCCCGAAAGAGCGAGAAATTTTATGACATTTCTGAATGGCTGTTTTGTATTTCTAATAAGTTATTTAACAGTTGACATGTTGGATCGTATACATAACACAATTAGTTCAAAGATTGATTTCAGTTTACCTAATTTTATGTTAGCTAGTTAGTTGCGGACATTTTCTTCTGGGAAATTCTACAAGCTTTGAGCTTAGCTTCTTCAACCACAACAAATTGTGCCCTTGATTCATGAAAAATCATTTTTAGTTGTGTCCTAGCATCTCGATAACCAAGTACATAAAAACATAAACCCTATAGATCTTTGAAACCAATACGTAGAACTTCGGGCAAATTTATATGTAAAAAGCTCTCTTTCAGAAGAGAAAATTACAACAAGCGATCAGTTACATAAAGGGGCAAAAAGCTTTTTGCTATTTCTATAAAACCAACTATACATAATGCCTTCACTATTGCAACACATGCTTTGCATTGTAAACCTGCATGCTGAAGAAGATACATAAATCACCAAAGACATTGCCTAATTATTACAAATTTTGAAGCAGAGAACTGGTAGCTAGCAATAACAATAAATGGTAGTAAGCAACAGATATGTTGGTGGACTAAGTACTCATATCACTACTTCTTCGGGTGTTGAATCTTTTTCTGTATTAGCTTCTTTTTCCAAGTATTCTGCTTCAATTGTCTCCTTCAGAATGAAAAGTCTCTGAATAACAACAGGTTGATTTATCTGCTTTGCTTCCCTAATTTCAGTCTCTTCTTTATTCAGGTTGTACGCGTCAAGCATGATTTTAATCCACTTGTGTAGCTCTTTTGGAGTTCTGCTCCACACAACAAAGGAAATAAGATTTGAGGTGCGTCATAACCCATGCAAATACCAACTAATTCCTAGATTATCTAAATGAATATCATGAATTCTTCGGACAAGAAAGCACTAAGCTCTTACGTGTAAATAGCATTAGGATCCTTAGCATCATGTTCATGACCAGGACTGAAAGCTGTTGCCAACGCTGAGAATCGCTCTTCAGGATCTGTGATGTTTAGCAAGTACTTAAGCAGCTTTATTTCTTTTGGTGCCATACTCCTTAGACTACTCTGTGTAGCCTTGTACAGACAGTGCATTATCTCCTTTACCTACACCCATATGTCAGCATCAGCTCTAGTAAAATTATCTGGGACTTCAACTGAATAAAACATAGGTTGGATCTCTTCAGGTTTGGAGTTAAAACGGATTGAGTTGATAAACGTAACATGCTCCAATTTAAGTTTGATCACCCCTAGTCCAGAAGGGTATACTCCGATTCATAGATTCCAACATCACAAACAATGATGTAAAGCTATTTCAACATCACAATAACGAAAAACAAAACATTTCAACAATCTCAAATGTATACTATATTAAAAGCACGAAGCCCGTATCGAAATGTTATTAGCCTTTTTATCCTTAGTAAGTGTATTTTACGTTGGATATAATTGTAATTAATAACTACTAATTTTTTTATTTTATTTTGAAAAAAACCAAAACTACTTCGTATTGCCGTGTCTTTATTTAGGTTTAGGATTCATTAGGCTTTTCTTTGTTTAGAATTAGAATTCTTTACTAACGTGTAGCTTTCTTTGAGGTTTTAGGCTTCTTTAGGTTTACTTCTTTGGAATATTTTGCCTATTTTTAGTTTCCAGTGCAAAACAAGCTAACTTTCAAGATATCTAATGTTCCATGGATATTGCTGTTCTTTTTCTAACTTTTCCCTAATCAATATGTTTGTTGTTTTTGTAAATTTACTAGACTTCTCACCTTTTTCTAACGATATATGTTTAACAAATTTATATAAGCCGTTATTGATTGATTCTTCAATATTCTTGTGCAGGTGAAGAAAGACCATGTGGGGCATGTGATTGAGACTTAGTGCCAATTACGATTAAATAAGGCAAGTTTTTTTCCGAATTTTATTTCTCATTCATTTTGTTTCTGTTTATGTTGTTGAGGTTTTTATTACATTTTTGTACATATTATATGTTCAAGTTAATACTTTTTTGCCAGAACCATATTATAAGGGGGAAAATTTGAGATCTATTTGCAAAATTAGCTATTGTACGTTTTGATTTAATTTGATATAAATATCTATCATAGTTTTCAAGTACACGGGATAATAGAGTCTACTACTATTAGACGTGGTTACAAAACTACAAAGACGGGCTTCAAAGTCCAAAACTTGTCGCTAAAATATTTAGGGTTTGAAGTTAACTAATACTGATAGAATTTCTAAATACAAATCCCACTTGAACAAACACACTGCATAGCTGAATGATTGGCATATATTTCCAATTCTGATTTCAAGTCGTTCTCCTGGAATAAATAAATTGTTCCATCAAATAATAAATGAATAAATAATTCGAGTTGGGGCTATGAGGGCTTTTGGGGAACAATATAATATTTTTTTTCATTATTGAGTTTGCTAAATAGAATCAGTATACATCATTTTAAAGAATTTAAACTACTTTTTAAATATTTATTTTATAACTCAATAGACAATTTTTAATAACATAAAATATATGCAACACATGTACCTCAAGTGTAAAACTAAACGACCTTTGTACCGGTCAATCAAACACTACTCCTATAATATTTTTGTTCAGTGAAACAAATACTAGAACAAACTAGAGAAGAACCATTAAAGTGAATCCGAACCGCTAAAGATAATTAACATTAATTTGGAACTTGCATCTTTTGAATACTCCCTTCGTTTCAATTTATGTGAAGTGAACCTATTTCCTTTTTAGTCCGTACCAAAAATAATGACCCGTTTCCTTATTTGGAAACAATTTACCTTAATGCAATGATATAGCCACACAAAATATATGTGCCTCATTTTACACCACAAGTTTAAACGTCTACCTTTTTTTCTTAAACTCCGTGCCCAGTCAAATGGGTTCACATAAATTGAAACAGGGGGAGTATTATTTATGTTGTTTTTAAAGAATTTGTTCACATTGGGGTACACGCGCAACGCGCATATACTAAGACTAGTTGCTTAAAACGAATATAACCATATTGTAATACAGTTAGGACGGTTAAAATAGTTACAACTTAACAGTGCACATCCGTAATGTGACAAGTGCGAGTTGTCTCAATTTCAGTAGGATACAACTTGAATGCACAAACTATAAACTTCCTAGCACATTAATGGATGTGTGAGAAAACATGAAGTACGAAAACCTTTTATATACGTGCAATATGAAAGAGTCCATCTTCTTGACAAGTTTAAGACACAACGCAAATCCAGAACAGTTTACGGAACATCATCAACATTACAATAATGTAATAATCCAGAACATTGTTTGGACAAATTATAAGTTCCTGAACATATGATGAATTCAGCATTTCTCTTTGGAAAATTAGATCAACAAAGTTCTGTGTTTGTGAATCAAATGTAGTAGACTACAAAAGTCCATACCTCATTTCTCATGGTAGAGGATTCTTTTGCTGAAGCCCAAGCACCGTTTATCAGCAGGACCAAAGAAGAGTCAAGTTCTTTAGACTTGGCAAGGCTTTTAATCTTCTCACATGCTGCATCAATTGATGGAGAGTTCAAGATGTCATCAAATTTGGCCTGGGCAGTATCTAGTGTTCCCACAATCTCCAATGTGTTATCATAAGCACTGACTGCAGACAAGCATCTAGTCCCAAGTCTGGCAATTGCTGCTCAGCCAAAAATTCACAAAATAAGACAACGTGAAATAACCACAAAATAAATGACATGTTCTTTATCATAAGATAAATAAATAAAATAAATGGCATGCTCATTAGATACCTCCTAGAACAGACATGACTTCAACATAAGAAGAAAAGGAAGCTGATCAGTGTTGTCAAAGGCGAAAAGCCCAGAAAAACTCCAAGTGCCTATTGGGGCTTTAAGCCCAAAGCAAATTAAAGCAAGCTCTTTAGTGAAGAAAGGCACAAATGAAGAAAAAAATTTAGAAATATATGTTATGCATAGTCCAAGAAAGTGAAGTAAGGATCTGCAATTAAGTGAATAAAGTAAATATGATTTAATTAAATTTGAAAACCGTCTTAATTTATAATTTTAATGCAAAGAGCAAGTTTAGGTTTCTAATTTAGATTGGTGAATATCAACCTTATTCTAAATTTCTAACTTCCTATCTCAGTTCGTAGTCACTGTAATATTCGTCACAATGTTTCCTTAACAACTGATATTTCATACGCTAGCTATACTTATTTTTAGCCTTGCCTCTATAGAACAAAGCTCGTCGACATCAAGACACGCCTTAATAACTTAGTGTGTGCAGTAAAACACCAGTTAGGTAAGGTGAACAGTGCTGCACTGAGCTTCAGGGCATAAGTGCCCCTGAAAATAATTCTTTGCAAGCCTGGCTGCTTTAGCTTGAAATCATATGCCATGAAAAAAAGTCCAATTTCATTTTTCCAGCAGAAAAGTTCAGACTACAACATGCTGCCAAATGATTTTGGTTCCCTTGAATTGTCAACAACAACCTATAACTAAGACAACGAAAACTAAAATATAATTAATGCCTTAAGTGAAAGACACTTTACCATCCCGCTCCTCCAAGCTATCATAAACTTCTGAAAGCAGAGTCAAATGACGAAAGAATTCACCAGTGAAGTCCTTGCGCCTCTTAGTAACGATTGCATTCAAATCCCTCGGGTTATCTTGTATCTCTTTGAGAAGTTCACTATGCCTCTCCAGTTCATCATCAATCTGCAATGCTACATTCCTGATCAAGGACAATTTCAGAGTATCCAAAGCTAAAACCTTTCCAAGGTAAAAACACGTACTTTCCATTTTCAACCATCAATTGAAATATGCATTAGAAGAAATTCAATATACCTTCCTAACTTTTCTAGCCAAGCTAATTAATTTCTCCTTCATTTGAGAATCAGCTTCTGAATCAGCTCGAGTTTGACACCTACTGTAAAATCTATCCCGGTATTTTCTCCATTCTTCTCTAAAAACCAAATACCTTCTCCAATCTTTTGACTTGGGTTTTTCATTTAGGAATAAATCAATCATTTTATCACAAAACTGAGTAATTGTATACCCCTGAGCAACTTCAACATCAGCTTCTCCCTCCACTGAAGTAGCAGATACACCAGTGGCCAACACCTCTAGAAAGAACCATAAAGAAAATTATAAAACACGAAAAGTGAAAAAAAAACAAAAAGATAACAATTAAAGAAAAGATGACAAAGTACTTACTGGTTAATGGGGTTTTGGTACTTGTTCTAGTTGGTGTTCTTGATGCTGATTTTTTGGAATTCTCTAAGGGCAAAGCCAGGGATTTGGGAGAAAATAAGGGTAATATTACTGCATTGGAAAGTGAAAAGGGGTGGTGAAAGAGTGAGAGATTTGTGGTGGCGGAGATTGATGTCTCCAAGCTGAGGAAATGGGTCATGCTTCTCTATGCGTTGCACTAGGAGCTGATTCCTGATTTCTTTTTCTGGTCTCTAGACTAGATAAGTCGTGCTTCTGCGATGTCGTATTTACCTTGCACTTGCCAAAACCCTTCTAAACCCCTTTCGGTGTTGGCTTTTCGTTTTAAAGCCCTTCATTTTTCTGTTTTTTTTTTTTTTCCTTTTTCTTCTTTATTTTCGTTAATGCAAATAATCAACTTTTGGAACGATTTACTTATATTTATGACTTTTGGAAATTGGAGTGATTACTCAAAATGGAATTTGTAAGTTTTGAAATGGTAACCTAAATACTGTACCAAATTACTAATCTGCATTGTTTTACTTGTGAAATTTTTTTATAAAGGAGAGTGTATACGGATAATATCGAAGCTAACCGTGAGAAATCGGAATCGAAGTCAGGAGCCATTCGTATCAAAGCCCGAGCAAAACATTTGTCTTCGGAGCCATCAAGACCACGCCCTCGGGGTCCGGTTCGAGTTCTAGGACCTCGGAAAGCATTACCAAACGAACGCGCACGATTAACAAAGGGCCGTGATATCTGTGTCCAACCAGATATCACAGTGTGAACACGGATATCACGACATGAATCTCGACCCGTATCGGCAGCAGATTAGTGATTAGCGAAAAAGAAGATTTTTATCTTTCTTAGAATTGTATTTAGGGTAAAACTCCCCTATTATATAAAAGGGAAGCTGATTATTTAATAGACACTGTAACACGCATATTAAGGCAATATATATTTGTTTTCTCTGCTTCTAAAAGTTATTAAAAGTTTTTAATTTTACTTATAGCTTTCATAAGCGTTTGGTTCCGAATCGAAGGTAGGCTAATTGTTTGGCTCACAATCGAGCCCGAACTCGATATTACTACTGGTTTGGCCATTTATTCTATTTTGCTAATTGTATTGAATTAGCCCACATATCCTTTAAACAGCGTATAAATTCAATTATTATCCATTTTTAAGGATAAACAGAGAGAACAAAATTTTGAAACGTGTCGCTTAACTGGCTTCCTAAGCAAGAACAATTCAAAACAAATACGCGATTACCCTTCCATTTTCCAATAAAATTAGTCATGCATCGTCCATAAATAAGTAATCAATTAAAAAAATTGGCGATCGAGCGGGTACAATGTAAGTGACGTAAACGACGACCTTAAAGAATCTACAAATTTTCTAAGTAAATATTCTACGAGGATAAATTTGATTTTTCCTCTATCTTCTCGGCGGAAACAAAAAATACTAGATGATTTCTTCATATCTATCCAAGCCTTGATAGATACCTGCAGGGGCGGAGCTAGAACTCTATTTACAGGTTCGGACGAACCCAGTACCTTTGGTGCAGATTTTGTATTTGTCTTGTGAAATTTATGAAATATGTACAAATTATTATTTTAAAACCAAGTAACTTAAAAGAACTAGAATCCCGAACCCATATGCTTCAAATCCTGACTCCGCCTCTGGATACCTGTTGCTGTGGGAGATAGTAGGTATTCTGTGAAATTAGTCGAGGTGCGCGTAAGGTCCCCGACACCACGGTTATTAGGGGAAAAAAAAAGATTTTTCCTTTTTCTCTATTTCAATGCAAAAGATATGAGGTTACCACAATGATCGACACTTCGTAAAACCAAGATTTCTCTCTACTTGGTCCCGACTAGGAAGCTCACCTAGTAGCAAGCTGTTTGTAACCACTTGCTTCTATACTTCGACTAGATGGCCGTTGCCCGCAGCACGGGCATATGTCCGACATCAATGCACGTATTATTTGCACAACTACAACCTAACATAGGAGGTTCAAGCACCAGCTTTCTAGATCTGTGAAGTAAATTATTGAAGGAGACTTTAATTTTATTTCAGGTGTCCACATTTCATATTTCACACATCTATTACAGGCCTCTTGCCAAAGGACAATGTAGAAATATGTTGTTTATTCTCAAAAATTCCCATACATACCTATTGATGAATATCAATTCGCTTCCTAAAAGGAAAACAAAATATGAAGCAGCAAATCCAGGAAACATATAATCCATTGAATGCAATTAATCACATGACGATTGCAACTTTTGATCAGGGACACTAACTTGTAATTCATTTTCATTCTTTAGCAGATAAAATTCACCTTTACCCAAATTGAGCTTTTTAATTCGTAGTACAACACAATTAATGTTAGTTGGGTATCTAAAACTGTAACGTTGACTCTTAAAATAAACTGACTTTGCCTGCCTCATTTTTGTGCTCTTTTAAAGTAGTGAACATCCAAACCTTTACCTAAGGGCCAAGAGTTTAATCTCATTTTTGCAATGCACAATCCCTTTCTCTACAGTCAGTTTTGCATATCATAGCAGCTCCTGCATGGTTTTAAACCAATATACAGTATCATATTCGTAATTGGAAAAATTGTAGGAAAATAATGAAACTAAAGGAAATTAAACAATAGAAAACTTTCCTGAAACTTCAGCTTCTTTGACTACCATAGTGAAATAGAATTTCAGAAGTGGAACTAATGTCGGAGCACCTTTTTCAGCCTTTTCAGGCATTAACATCACTTGTTTAACTCATCAGTAAGCGAAAGGTTTCACTCAATAGCATATAAAATACAACAAAACAAACCCAAACCCAGTCTAATCCCAAGAAGAAGAAAAAAAGAAGAGAAAAAAGAAGAAGCAGCACCAAACAGTAACAATAGCATATGAAATATGAGAAAAAATAAACACAAACCTAGCCAATGCATGGGTAGAAACCTTCTTTCAACTCAGCACTCATTAGCATAGTAGCACAACATATAAAAAGTCGTATCCTTCTCCTCTACCTTTTTTCTGCCTATCTTTCTATCCCCTAGAGTTGAAATATCCATATAAATCCAAAAGAACAAAAACAGATTCAGGTCATGGACATCGAAAAATACGTCCTCTGGGTGGTTTCATCTGAAAACTAATGAACGTGTAGAAGGTTATGATTTTTATCCTTTTCTATCGGCTTGTTCCATAAGTAGATAGCACCTCCTAAAGGTTCTTTCATAGGACAAATAATGGATGTAGGGACACGATCAGACCTTGGATCCCCATCTCGGGAGTTGACAGAAACAAAGGATTTCTGAGAATTTCTTTTCTGACATTTACCACTTCTAGCAGTGTGACTATCTGGTCCTTTACCATGTCCCTGCAGACAGACAGACAGTTACAAACTATTTATAAGATAAATTGGACATCTAATTCATGGTACAAAGATAATTACAACCATATCAACCAAAGATGGCAGACTCAGTTTATCAAGTATCTTCTGTTGTACTCTATCGACCGATCCACTAGGCAAACTACAGTGTACATCATGACCACGAAATTTTACCAAACCAGTAGACGAACGATTATGTGCATTATCACTGCACACGGATGTGTCTGCATTATCCTGCTTATATTTTTAAAAGAAAGTAAAGAATGACATGGTATAGAATTTTCTCTTACTAAAATGAATTTATATAGAAAGTCCTCAAGATCAGAGTTGTACCTCACTATTTTTAACAGGACTTACACCTATAGTAGGTTTTGGCAAAGGATTTGATTTCTTCACTTTACGGTTCTTCCTTTTTTCTTACGGTTAGAAGCACCAAGTATTTCCTTATTTTGCTTTGGTAAGGAATTCAAGTTTTCATCCTCTAGCAGCTCATACTTTGTACAGTCAAGAGAAATAATCATGAGTAACCCTCGTAATTTTCTTAATATACTATCAGAAAGAGTATTAACAGATTCTAATGAACTAAAAAATAGTTTTTCACTGTCAGGAGACTCGCCAACAGTACCCGAACATGCCAACAGCACAGTGGAGACATCCTGAAGCATAAACAAACAATCAAGTAACTGGTTGAATGAACATGAAACTCCAACCACTGATGCATGAAACATGTTCTGTAGCACTCTTGCATCTGACCCTCTGAAATTCACAAAGTTCCTTCGTTTAGACAAAGTAGTGTTACCCCTCAGAGGTTGTTGTAGCGCCGAACTGCATAGGCAAGCTTTATCTGCTGAAACACCTCTTGCCCCCTTCGAAATATCAACAATATGAAATACATAATTGGAGATTGGACAGCTTAAGCCTGTGTCAAATTCTGAAGAGCACCTGTAAACTATGCAGGAAGAATAGACGACCCTTCCAACGATCAGAAGCTTAAATAGCTGAACTGCTAACATCTCAATCATTTAATTGACTATGTCAGGAAGGATTGGAGTGCTATGAGAAACATACTTAGAAGGATATACCATTAATGTAATAGTGGTCATTTCTGAAAAAAAATGATTTATGGAAGTATATCAAACCAAAATCAAACAAGTATAATTGATATGTTATATTGAATTACTTGAAGCTATAATGCATTATTTTCTAATATTATAAATGATTTTGCCTACTCTGAGATCTACACGAACCAGAGATACCACAGCAACAGAGAACAAAATATGGTAGCCACAGGCACTGGCCAAGTATGGAAGCAGCTTGCAACGGACATATAGCAGTTCAATTGTTATAGCAGTTCCTCCTTTATTTGTCTCAAAAACACTTGGCAGACGAACTAAGAACAACTTTTGTTAGCAGCATATACATGTACTGATGCTACTACTACTACTTGTACTACAAATCCTTGTACTTCTTCAGCTTTGAGATAATATAAAATAATTGTCCTTTCAAGCGAAAAAATGCACAGCCAAAAAAAGTAGTTTTTTAACCCTTCTCAAAATAAAACTAAACATAAAAACAAAAATAAAAAACAGCCCAAGCTAATGCTTAGATGTGGACATGTATACATCCCCTACTCTATTTTATGAAAATAGAGAGAATCATCTTAGTTAAAAAGTTGCATGATTTGATAGTTTAGTTAATTCTTCGGTCACAAATGCCTGCATTTTATACTCTTTTGCTTTACCAATCAAAGAGGGATGCCCAGCATTCCTTTAATTTTCGTTTTTACATCTCAGCTTATTTCTTGATACAGATCTTAGCCTACTTGCAAATCTCAGCCTACTTACTGTTCAGATAGATTCTTGCGGACTCTGAAATACTTACTTTCCATTTAATAAGCTATTTACTATTCCAAAGTCTATGCCATTATCTCTTTCCATGAATGGAAATGCCACCATATATACAAATTGAAACAAATTGTAATCTCACCAAATGAACTCGTAGCGCATTGAATGCAGCAATGTAGCACCAAAGAACAAACAAAGACCAAATTGCTAGGCGAAAAAAAAAAAGGCTCAACATAAAAGTAGTACCAATCATTTTGCAGCCTTTCCTAAGCCGAGATGAAGAATCTTCACCCTCGTTGTCTCATCCAAATTTCCCCACCAATGTACACCCCTTTCTTCCTCCAAAACGCATTGGCTCCTATACCTACATCATTCGCCTTATCTTTCAATTTCACACCTCTCTTCTTCCCCTTATTATTATTATGATTCAACCACGCCACCTCCAACCTATTTGCCACGAAAGCCTCGATACTATAATACCCTTTGGCTTTCAACCACCCCAATTCCACCCATTCTGAGCTTAACCCACCACTTTCTCCCCCCCTCAGAAACATCTCATTTGAAACACCATCCATTGCATTCGCAAAACTATCCACATTCTCCACAAATTCCTCACTTACAGTCAAAGAATCAATAAAATCCAATAAACCTGAAACCCCATTTACTGTGTAAATCGTATTGTAAACATCCAGATCACATTAAAAAAGTTAATAGTTTATTACCTCGTAGATAGAATGACCTCGTCTATTTTGTTGCTTTCTTCCTTAAAGTGTGCGCCAACTGTGGTACTTATTTAATGAACTTGAAACATAAATTAAGGTAAAATCTGTAATTCTTACCGAATTCAACATTCAGATTGGCACAGAGACAAAATAAAGCAGCCATATTATTGCTTACCTTCTTGGAATCATTTTGGAGGATACTGAAGGTTGCAAGCATACATTTGACAACATTGATGAATTTGAGCAACCCACTTGGTGCTATGGAAAGACAAAGAAAAACCTTACTGAATTAGATAAGAACATAACTCAAACTAATTCAGCATTAACTATACTCTCCAGTTTTCTTAACCACCAAATAGTTTTCTTTCTTAGCCTCAGTATCAATGTATTCGAAGTATCCATAACCATAACTGAAAGTGAATTCTCACAAGGAAAACACATCTAAGTTGAAAATTTAATAGCAAAAAAAAAAAAAAAGAATAAAAAGGAAAAAAAGAACCATATCTGCATCGACTAAGCATATTCACAAATAAAGCTAAATGAACACATAAGAAAAGACAACAATCTGGCAACTATCTCTTCCTTTTTCCTCTGCTTAGGTTATTCCAGTATGCTAAAGAAAAACTGAAGTTTAAACACACCCAATTCGAGAAATCAACTAAAAACACAAGCAAAAGAAATTTTCTCACTTGAAATGCAAGCAGAATTCAAAGAAAAACAATACATATAATAATTCTTCCTTAAAGCACGCGCCAACAATGGTAATTGGCATAGTAAATTCACCTTAGTTGATTGGAGGTGCCTGCATTACAAAGTAATTTAGCAATTTTTTCAGCAAATCTGTAGATTTTTGCAATATGAAGGCTCTTCTGCTCTTTGTATGTCGTCTTTGGAATTGCTTTTGCTTTCACCTAGAAGTAAATGCAAATGTGCAGAGATGAGAAATCTACAAATTTAATGAAGAAAGAAATCATGTCAAGTACAAAGGGAGTATATTATAGCAATAAATAGATTATGAATTGTATTTTCTGAAAACAAAACACTCATGTACGGGCCTTGCAAGCATACAAACATAAAAACATGTATTACCATTTATTCTTACATTTATTTTTCATTTTTCTTTTCACAAATTTTTTGATAAGGAATAGCTGAACGTACAATTTAAAATTGGCACATATTAGCTGACCTCTCCTATCTATGCTTCAATATCTCTTTTTCTTTATGGACATTGTCTTCAAGATGGAGCAGAGCGTCAACGACCAAAATTTCAAAATCAAAGCATGCAACAAGATACCCAAATACCACACAAACAGGAAAAAATGGACGAAAATATCCAATCAATTACCCAAAGAATGTACAACGGTAAAAAAGAAAGCAAAACAAAAGCAAGCACAATGTCATCAAAATAACGGGAGTCAAAATAATCTCTCTTTATACTTGCTCACCGAGGTGGAACGAAACGCGGGCTGAAGGGAGCAAAGAATCCCAGTAGCCACCTTTTTCATATAACTAATCATTCTCAGAATACCAACGTATTTATATTTATTCCCGAAGAAAGTTTCTCCAGTAGACACCTTCTTGATAGAAAACAATTCACTCTCAGACAATCTAATTCAACCACAATAAGAAACAATTATATAACCCAAACATGCACCTATATATATAATTTTAAAATTCAATGAATATATATGTGAAATTGAGATAGCCACTCAAACATACATGTAGAAACTGAAACATACCCACTCAACTCCACTACCAAGAAGCTAGCGCCACATATAAAGAAAGAGGGGAAACTTACCAAAACTTAGAAATATTGCAAAAGCCAAGACAAACTGGAAACAAAAGTGTTAATCTTGAAACAGAATCAGAAAGGAAGCCACATGAGCAAAGAAAACTGTATAGAAAGGATGAGCAAGAAAAAAAAGGGTTAAATGAAAGACAATGTGCGGAGAAATCGAGAGAGATAAGGATAAAAAAGTACTGAGCTTCTGTGTGTTTAGCCTCCATCGTTGTTTGGCGCAGAGAGCGACCTTCGTCGTACCACCAATCTCTCACTTATGATATAGGTAAAGGTAAAAATACAGCATGGTAATTCGTTTATCTGTTTGCCACGTCACTGAGTTATAGTTTCATTTTTGAGATTACTAATAAACGTCCAGATTCATTCAATATTACTTGGTGAAGTATCCATTGAAACTTGTGTTTACTGTATAGTGTGCATTAAGGGAGAAGTAAGAATTCGAAAACTAATTTGTTTCTTTGCTGTGTTAATAACGAAGATAGACATCTTGTGGTTTTCATTAAATATCCGAGGCAGAATTGCTCAACGCACAACTGTTTGGGAGCCAGTAGTTGTGCTGGAAAATACTTACTTAATCGATATTTATAATAAGTTGCGACGACATAATATATATTAATCATCATGCAATGGTTAAGTGATAATAATTTATATAAAAAATAAATATCATGTATTCATTAATTTGGTATAAATCGCATTTAATCTCTTCTTTTCACAACTACAATAACGTACTACACTAACAACTTCTTTTCTTACTCTTTGGTTGACGAGGTAAACAACTAACAAGAGGACGGTAGGATAAGCTTTGGTTTCATAAAATAAACAATCGACATAAGATAGAATAGTGACGAGTTGCATCTTAAAAAAAGGTAAACAATGTCAATCAAGCATATATCCTCAACCGACAAACAGTGATGCCCCGAATATACGAGTATTATGCTGCGCAAATAATGATATTGATGTTTTGCAAACTTGGACATTTGTCCAGATTCCACTTTCCAGAACAAGAAAGCTGAGTATATATTAAACGGATGTCATGACCAATCAATAGTCAGTGTAGCCGCTTTGGCAATTAGAAGCTTTTTTAATACAGCAGTACTAAATATTTCTGTATTTATGCAATTTCTTATGAGCATTTCCGTTGTAACATCGCTGACAATTAATATTCAAATTAAATTATATGTCGGCATTTGACTAATGAAAATTTTCTGCCCATTGATTAGACTCCTTCTTTTCTTTTCCAATCTAATCTGTTGCTAAAGAATAGTTAACTCAGTTCGTTGTTTTTCATTTGAATGGTTTGAACATTTGCTCAAATTTTATTGCGTCAATAAAGCTACTTTATAAAATTTTGAATTAACCATTAGTTAACATACTATGACTAATTTACCTCATGACATGGAGGAAATCATATTTTCTGTGTTAATTATATGTGCTAATTTTTTTAATCACAATTTGGATTAATAAACCAGACACTAGATCCGATAAAACAATGTAATGTGGGCCAAGATAGTAATGCAAATAAATTTAAACGTCACTTTGAACTAATCGCATATTTTAGATTACAGATTGTAAAATGTTCCATAATAGGTTTCTGTATACTATACTCACTTAACAATCCAGTAATTATTAAACACAATCCGTCGAATACATTTTCCCAAACTGTCGTTCATCCTGGTAAAACGGCGACATTTTATCACTCTCCTTCATCAAACGTTACTCTCTCATCCAGTTAGATCGAAATGCATGTAAACAACAATGGATAGATACGTTCAAAGCTTCCTCAACAAATTATCTTTAGCCTTCTTCATTATAGCCACCCTTATCCTTTTTCTCCTCTTCATTAAAACCCCTGAAACCTGCGTTAATCCTAATCTCACCAAACCTAAGCCACACCACCGTTTCCCCAAATCCACCTGCGATTTCTCCCACCGAGCTAAAACCTCCATAAAAAAACACAGTCGTCGTTTATGGTCCACAAAAGCCTGGATCCAAACAGTTGATTCATTTAAAGTTCAGTTCCAAACTCTACAGGAGAAGAATCTCTTTTCTAAACATTCGCGGGCCCTTGTGGTCTCCGCCGGGCCGGGTCATGCTGTTATGGCCCTAAAAGAAATGGGCCTTCGTGACGTAACGGGAGTTGAGCTCGTGGACTCACCACCGCTAGTCAACCGTGCGGATCCGCATAATCTACCGTTTTTTGATAATACGTTTGATCTCGGGTTTAGTTCTTATCTGGATCGGGCATTGTTTCCGGATAGATATATTAGGGAAATGGAGAGAGTGGTGAGAGTTGGCGGCGCGTGTGTAGTGGCCGTGGAAGAGTGCGGCGGCGAAGAGGTGGAGGAAGTGGTGAAATTGTTTCGGAAGTCCAAGGTGTTGGGAGTGAGGAATGTGATTATGGGTGGAGAGAGAAGGACTAGAATCGTCATGAGAGTTACAAGTGACTGAAAATTTCAGTTGATTTAATTTGCTGATCCTTCCTAGTTAATTTTTTCTTCACATGAATTTAGTTGCAATTGATTCTTTTTGGTGAAATATCAAGTGCATGTTGGATTATCTGGTATATTCATCGACTTGTATTTTCTTACTCTCGTTAAAATGAGCATGGACGATCGAGGGACTTTCTAATTGAGCATAGTGCTAGGGATCGAAGCGTTTTAAGTTAGTGATACTTTATAAGTGCAGACTTAACAAAAATTAATATCTTTAAATTGTTTTACTCTATTTATATAGTTAGAGCGGAAGATAATAGGATTGTGTTGTTTGTAATGTTAGTTCCCCAGTTAACATTCAGATAATATGATCATAAGTACCTTTTCTTTCCCTTTTTTTCAAGTAGGGGTTGGACTACTATTTCGATATGTGAACGGGGAGTAATGTCTGGCGTACGGATGACTTTGGTAACAACAACTCTTAAGTTATGGGCCACTTTGTGAAAGAGAAAAGGTTAACACTTAACAGTCACTTCACCTTGGTTATAAGACTTATTTAGTTGTATTCTCCGTCTTTTAATCAATTTAGCAAACCACAATTACCAACTCTGAATGAAACTCATTGATCTACTGGACATTCACGTTTGACATTATTGGAAGATAACGAGAAAAGCCAAAATAATCATTGAAATATATGTGTCATTTTAATAAACATTAAGAAACGAAGTGAAATTAAAATATTCCTCCCCTCCCATACCGCAAAAAGAATTGGGTGGGGAGAGGGGGTGTTTGGTTTACTTGTAACTGTGTTTACAATGACAAATAAGCAGCAAAATGCAATTCTAGACCAAGTTGAAACTTTTGCCTCTGATTTGACTGGCACCGGAAGGTAACTTTCTTGACTAGGAAAATATGAGTAGGAAAAAGAGTAAAATAAGACGAGGCTCATTACCTTGAGGTTTCGCTGCAGGTAAGTGACAAAAGGAGAGACGAATTAGAAAAGATGATTGATGAATGGTTGTTCCGCCCCATTATTATATTACCTATTTGTGCTATCATTAAACAAATTATTGTCCCACTAGACCAGAACAACGACCATAACTATTAGTTTAGTCATAATTTTATAAGCAACATAATATTAGTGTATTAATTTTTTAGTTTAGTTTTTTTATCTAACCTTCCATAGCAATGCTTCAAGAATAGCAACCATTGAAAATCAAAAGAGACATCCAGTTTGCTTTCTGCCTTTCTTGCTCCCTGGTACCTTTTTTTTGTCAGTTCTTCAAACTAAAATTACGAAAATTTATGAGTGAAATTGAATTCTGCAGATAACCAAAGTTAAATGAGATAGACAAGGTCAGATTTTGAGTTGGATGACCTAATGGGGCAATTTTCTTCCATGAGAAGAGGATGATGGAAGTGGTGAATTTTTGCTGGAATACAAGGTTGGTCAACTGTGGTATCATCTTTCTGCTCCTGTTTGTTCAATCTACCTTTGCACAAGAAGGTTAGTCCACATAATCATTCTTAATGATCTCCTTAGTTTGAAAAGGAATATATAAATGTTACTTATTGTTGTGATATCACTAAGACAATTGCTCCTTTCTCTTTTTTGAATGATATTGATCATTATCCTGTTTATTTCTACAATTTTGCTGAATTTCCTCAATAACACTAAAGTTTGAGGCAATCAGTTTTACCTTCATTCCTATTTTACCCATTTAATGAATTAAAGCACAAGTCTAGCCCAAAATTTGCCTGAACTATTCCAGTTGTCCTCCCATGGTGAACAAAAAGATGAACCCTATCGCTAATAACACGAGTGTTTTGTATTATATCGAACTATCACAATTTAAGTTGTGTTTGACTAAACCCGCAGTAAACATATGAAAGCCCAAACAATAAATTACTTTTTTTGTCAGATGTGGTGACTTCACTAAATGCAATCCTATATAAACTAAAACATTCACAACATAAAGACACTGACAAAGCTGGATCTGCCTGATCAATTACCTCAACTATCATTTAAGCTGTGTTTGACTGCTCGAACAATAGAATAAAATGTAAGTGCTGCAAAACTCCAGGGCTATAAACCTACTGAAACTGTATAAGCAGATAGGACTTGATCGAGGAAAAAGGGTGTAAGAAGACTGGGCAAAATAAACTTACCTGCATTACCAAACACCATAAGATCAAGCACTAGGCACAGACGGATTATTACAAGAGCAAGCAGTAACTGGCTATTTGTAGTATATATATGATGTTTAAGCTGATGAAAAACAATCTCGCCATAGCATGCAGCTATGTCTTATTTTTCGTCTACTTAAATCTAACTTCTAGATTTCAATGCAATCTTGAGCAGGATTTCTAAGCATACAGTGTTGTGCTCCTGCAAACTTTACTGAGCCAAGTACCAACTTAAGTTGGATTTCAGATGAAACTTGGTTCCCTGAAAACCAAAGTTGTATTATAAGGACAGCGCACAAGAATACACCATATGAACGAGCTCGATTTTTTAGCTCAGACATTGGTCATAAGTGGTGTTACAACTTGCCAACCAGGATTGACCAAGACTATCTAGTAAGAGGTACATTTCTTTCTGGCAATCACGAGAAGGCTCTCCCACACAGTTCTTTTGTTGTTTTGATTGGTGTCACACCATTAGCCACAGTGAAGTCATCTGATGAACTTAGGGTTGAGGGAATTTTTCGAGCTACTAGAAACTATACCAACTTCTGCCTATTGAACAAGAAAGGAAAACCTTACCTTTCTAAGGTTGAACTCAGACCAATAAATCCAGATTATCTGAAGAGGGAGCCTTCCGAAGTACTCAAAGTTGTACATAGAGTAGATTCTGGAAACAAGGGTGCCGAAATCAGGTACCCCTATGACCAGTATGATAGGATTTGGAGACCAGCCTCAAATCTAGATTCAGAAGTTACTCATATCCAGCCATCCACTGTTAAGCAGGCCAATGCACAAACACACAGTTTATTACCTCCTTCATTGGTGTTACAAACAGCCCTGACCCATCCGGGGAGATTGGAATTCCTGCATGAAGACCTTGACACTGGACACTATACCTACTATCTCGTCCTGTACTTTTTTGAGCCCAATGACTCAGTTCAAGCTGGAGAAAGGGTTTTTCATGTATACATCAACAATGAAAAGAGACTCGAGGTTGATATACTGGCTAGTGGTTCCAGATACCTGGACGTAGTTCTGAAGTTCAGAGCAAACAGGGCGGTTAATCTGACTATGATTAAGGCCTCAAATTTATCGCAACTGGGACCAATTTGTAATGCTTATGAGATTTTAAAGACTCTGCCTCGAGTTAAAGAAACAGCCATGGAAGAAGGTAATTTTAGTCAAAGAATGTAGTAGTGGCAGAATAAACATATGCAGAATTGTAGAAAAACATTTCAGAGACTACATTTATCTTTTCTCTCTATGTGTTTCAGTTGACATAATGGTGAATGTGAAGATGGAATTATTGCAACGCAACCAAAACAATGAAATATTAAAAAGTTGGTCAGGAGACCCTTGTCTTCCTCTTCCATGGCGCGGTCTAACTTGTGATCGAGTTAATGGTACTTCAGTCATCACTCAGATGTAAGTTATTCCCTCTCTATTCAGAGATTCGAAGTTGTTAGGTTTATTTGAACATTATCAAGTAATATATCTGCCATTGTGTCAACCCTTATATGTACGTATCATTGTCTGTGTATTTGAGATGGATGGATTACACTTCTGGTTGCTTAATCATTTCCTACTCCCTATCACAGGAATCTCTCCTTGGGTGACCTTAGTGGACCAAGCCCTCCTAGCATCCAAAAACTGATGCACCTAAGAAAACTGTATGTCCAAGCCATTGTTATCAAGACAACTATCTGATTGATTCTCTTTCCAAGTAATTTGCAGTCTGTTATAGGTTTACTAAGCAATCAAGTTATTTGCAAAGGCAGGGATATACGCAATGATGGCTCCAGTGGCACAATCACACTCTTTCCATCATCCTCCACATTTTCTGCAAGGTAAATCCTCTATGTTGGACTCCACATAACATAATCGCGAAACATGAACAAGTTAAATGATATCATACAGAGGATTAAGCTCTGAAGGATTACCAAAGCAGTACAAAAAGTTATAAAAAACATATCATGCTTCATGTGTTTCGATGAAAAATATGATGTGATACCAATATCTTCTTTTCCTTGTCCCTTCCCTCCAGAAACTTCAGCAGGAGCCTTCACCTCAGCAACAAGCTTTCTAAAAGCATCAAGGAATCTAATAGCACCACAGTGTATGAGACTTTGCCTTGTCTTCAGGAAAAAAATGAATTTTCTATGCCTTTATCCTGTTAAATTATTCCCCAGTGCAGGGGAAGGAGCAAAAGGATAGGAGGATCAGATAGCTGACAAAGAAAGTGAAATGAGCCTAATTTCCTTTTTTTCATCTTTGCATTTCAGCAAGGGAATGGCAAATGGTAAACAAAATACAAGTTCAGCACATAACCTTGTGATAGGTGCAGCTGTAGGTGCATCTCTCCTAGTGATCCTCGCAATAGTTATCTCTTTTGTTTGCCTCTACAAAAGACGAGTAATAGCAGGGCCAAGATTTAGTATGAGAAGTTATTCAGTGACAAAGAGTAAGTACATTCTCAGCACACCAGAAATAATCCTGCATGCCTAATGCATGATAATATATATTTCTGAATGCCATAAGAAACTTATCCTATTCTTTAGGCACATATTTTCAACCATGACAACCCATTCTTCTTTCTATTTTGTGTACTAAATAACAAGACGCCATGCACGAGTTGTTTTGATCCTCTTGAAGGATAATCTAGAGTTCACATCAACATACTCATAAAAAAAAAAAAAAAATCTTTGCCTCCACTTAAATAGATTGTTTAGCCTACAACTTTGTTTTGCACAGAGAAATCATTTGAGAAATTATGTTATCAATTTGTCGTTTCGCACATAATTGAGAAAGCATAGACAATAGAATGAAGAGATATGTAATCTAGAAAGCCATAATTTAAGTGCTTGTCTTTCTTGAAATAAGCTTAAGATTGGAACCAACAAAATAGAATCATAAAACTTTCACCATAAAACAGAAACTGTAACTAGATCATCTGTTGCAAACGAGCTTTTCAGACAAGAATTCTAGCAATTTGAAAGAGTTATATTCTGTAAGATCTAGTACTTTTCCACTATGAAAGAACATGCTCGACGTTTTCTTTCAAATACAGATGCAGTTTATTCAGTACCAAGCACAGATACTACCTTGAAGTCAATATCCATCAGGAATTTCACTTTGGAATACATAGAAGCTGTTACACAGAACTACAAAACTTTGATAGGTGAAGGCGGTTTTGGATCTGTTTACCGTGGTACCTTGACTGATGGTGAAGAAGTGGCTGTAAAGGTCCGGTCAGCCACTTCGACTCAGGGAACTCGAGAATTCAATAATGAGGTATCAGTCTAGAGCATTTTTAGACCAATTTTCTCCTCACTTTGACATCTGCATTAAACCAATAAAATAGATGCTAACTAAAATGTGAAGAAAGCATCAGCACAATGTTGGAGCAATCAACCTTCTATCTACTATTACTGTTCACATAGGGAACCAAACTAATAGCATGATTGGCTAAGCTTCTCCAAAGGCCAAAAGTACTTTTTTTCTCAAAAGCACTTTTTTTCTTAACTTAAAGTGTTTGGCCAAGCTTTTTTGGGGAAAAAAAGTACTTTTGGAAAGAAGCAGAAGCTCCGAGAAGCAGAAAAAAATACCTTCTTCCCAAAAGAAGAAGCAGAAGCAGTTTTGACTTTTCTTTTTACCAAAAATATCCTTAACAAAATATAGTATATACCAAAATAACCATAAAATCTAATACTTAAGATATTAATGTATAAGTAATTCTTCTTATTTTTAGGATAGTTTTCTAATATATAGTTACTTAGGGGTGAATGCTTTTATATTAGTGGAATGGTTTTTAATATATTTGAATAATATAAAAAGAATCAAAGTACTTTAAATTTTATTTTCATATTTTACTTAAATAAAATGAAAAGATTTAATTATTGCCTGTAATAACAAATTTTTGAGATTATTTATTTACTTATAATATTAACTATTAAATAAATCTATTCATGTCCTTATTCGTAATTTGATACTTAAAAGCACTTTCTGAAAAACTTGGCCAAACACAAATTATTGCTCAAAAGTGCTTTTCAGAGTGATTAGCCAAACACAAACTGCTTCTCTCCAAAAGTACTTTTTTCAGAAGCACTTTTGAAAAAAGCACTTCTCAAAATAAGCTGATTTTTCACAAAATAATACTGTCTCACAAAGTCCCATGATTCTCTTCATAATTACTCCCTGCAAACATTAGTAACCTCTGAAATATTCTGAATAATGTACTGGACAAGAAACAGTGTTATTAAGCAAAAATTAACCAATTATTTCAAGCTTTTGCAGCCATGCCCTTAACTTGATGTTCTCACATGTCTACTAAATGATAATTATCAGAATTTTAAATTTATCACTTCCTCCTCCTGATTTGGCTTGCACTCTTCAGGAGCCATCTTCTACAATAAGTGCTTCTTATCCACGTATATGTAGTTAAGCCATGCATAACAAATAACACAGCTTGCAAACTAACCTTGTACTATCAATTTGTATTACAGCTGACCCTTCTCTCAGCTATTACGCATGAGAACCTGGTCCCTCTTCTTGGCTACTGCTGCGAGAATGACCAACAAATTCTGGTTTATCCCTTTATGTCAAACGGCTCCCTACAGGATCGGTTATATGGTACTTCACATAAAAACAAATTCCTACTTCCTCTTTAACATAAGAACCAGCACTAATTTCTTACTTTTTCACTCATCTTGCTTAGGAGCAGCAGCAAAAAGGAAGACTCTAGACTGGCCAGCCAGACTTTCCATTGCTTTAGGTGCAGCAAGAGGCAAGTATGCAAGGCTCTGCTATTGATACAGCTCTTCTGTGAAATAAATAATATCTTTGTACTTAAGCATGCATAAATAAATGAATAAAACTTGTTTACCTCAGAGAAATAGCTTCAGGGCATATCCTGAATCTAATACAGCATAACAGTCAATCATTCCCCGCAACTTATCATATCACCACAAGGCACATTTGTAACAGAAAAAGTTCTTCATTTTCAATATCTTATATCCTCCTCCCTTTTGCAATGAATGAAACAAGAAAGTTTGAACATCTTCAGGTTTGATGTATCTTCACACTTTCTCGGAGCGCTGTCTGATCCATAGGGATGTCAAATCAAGTAACATACTTCTAGATCAAAGCATGTGTGCCAAGGTTGCTGATTTTGGATTTTCAAAATATGCATCTCAAGAAGGGGATAGTGGTACATCCTTAGAAGTAAGGGGAACAGCTGGGTACCTGGACCCGGAGTAAGTATAAACTCTTCTAGGTTGAATTGTCATTAGGAAATTAGAACAAAAGGTTTGTTTCTAAGACGGGGCTTAATGCATGGTTCTGCCACCTTAATATGGATTATTCAAGATTATCGTTATTTGAATCATCGCCATGAGAATCTACCGGGAGGTTCTGAATTCTTACCAAACACATAAACAAAGAACCCAAGATATCATCAATATATCTGTTGAATAATTCACCTTTGTTATGAATTCACCAAAACACAAAATGGTTCAAAAATCTTCTGGGAAATCCAGCTCATGACCTCTTCATGAATTCCTTTTGCATAGGTACTACTCAACCCAACATCTATCAGCAAAAAGTGACGTCTTCAGCTTTGGAGTTGTCCTACTGGAAATCTTAACAGGTCGAGAGCCTCTCAACATAAACAGGCCAAGAAATGAGTGGAGCTTGGTTGAATGGGTAAGAGTCAACTTAGCAAGCTTTTCTTTAGATTCTCCAGATACAACTTGCTACTAACTGAATCCTATTGAAAGCATGAGTGCCAAGATGAAAAAAGTTCTCTAAACATTTTTTTCCAATGAACTAAATGGTCACCTAGACACTAGATAGAGAGCAACCACCACATGGAAAATGGTGAATCCCATAACCGACTTATACTAAGAGTTGGAACAAAAACCTGTACCCCCAAAGCAGAAATCACACTTTCAGGCTTTAATATGACCTCCAAATCATGTAAAAGCAACCTTACTGTCAGAACCATACTCCCCTCTATTGAAGCACAAAATTGGAATTATAGTAAAGTCAGTTCACACTCAATCAAGGAAACTTCATGTGACCTGAAGATTCACGAACCAGAACCGTACAGTCTCTTCTTATTAATTATATTGCAGCAAACTGCAGTGCAATGAAAAAGACCGAAAAGCTAATGCGAATGTATGAATAGCCTAGCCTCAACTACACCTGTCATGTGTGCGGACGCTCAACTTTTCTTTTAAACACACAAAGAGCACCTTATATACTTAATTGCTTTGCAAATTTATATTTAATCACACGCAAGTATCCACTTTGATGTACAGGCGAAACCTCTAATAAGAAACTCAAGAGTTGAAGAAATTGTGGATCCAGCTATCAAGGGAGGGTATCATGGTGAGGCACTGTGGAGAGTGGTAGAGGTGGCCTTGGCATGCACAGAGACATACTCCACTTACCGACCATGCATGGCGGACATCATAAGAGAGCTTGAGGATGCATTGATAATAGAAAACAATGCATCAGAATACTTGAAGTCCCTGGACAGCTTTGGAGGATCAAATCGTTTCTCTATAGAAAGGTCCATTGTCCTACCACCCATTAAATCTCAAATAGAACCATCAAGTCTCCTCTCAAATCCAGCTCCTCCACAACCAAGATAATAATTCTAGTGGATTGGATAAATTGACTGCAATCGGTAACATATTTCTCTGAAAAGTTCCTGGATAAATTTTTGCAAATTACTCCTCAAATTCCATTAACTTAAAATGTCATTATTTGTACATTTGGTAGAGAAGATTTTATAATATAATAGATCTTCCTAATAAATGCCCTTTAGTTGGAATTGTCAATTTCCACTTCTCTTCCACTTTGAGAATGGCTTAGAACAAACTGCAAACAAGCATATATTGTACTTGCATATAAAGAAGTTCATAATTATTTCTTTTACCAATATAGGGAGGAACCAACTTTTCAACAGCGGAAGCGGAACAATTGTTAGGAAATGCGAGATCAAGAGTTAGAAACACTCTAAACTTGACGAACCATCAAAAGCAATTACATTGGCTGCTTTTAGTCCAATAATACATTTGATAGAAATGGAAGACCTTTCCACGTTAAGGCAGAAGTAAATATGTTACCAGTGTATGACAAAGAAGATACATGAGATAAAACATATTCAAAATAAGAGTTGCTCAGCCCCATCATTTGAACCGGTTTAAATTCGGGAAGATACAAACAATTTTGAGAAATTAGAGGCTTAAAACAGAGTTAAAGAGGGAATGAAAGGTGACATAAGAGAAGGCGCATGCCCGGGAAGGAGCAAATTTTTGCTTGTGTGTGTGTGTGTGTGTGTGTGTGTGTAAACTCTAGCACCCAATGTCCTTCATCGATAAACTGAGAATCCAGAGAATAATTGATGGTGAATGGGTTGCATGCTTTTTCACTCTGGTGTGTGAGTTTTTCTCGTTTACATCCTGGTAGAGTGGTAAAATGAAAACAATTACTACTGGAAAGAGATTCAGATTATTGTAAAAAATAAGCAGCAGACACTAGGACTAAAATGAAAAAACAAAAAAGAATACGAGAAGCAAGATGGCATATTATGTTTTATATAAGCTGAATAAGAGAAGGTGAAACGAAAGGACAAAAAGAAAAAGTTCAGGACCAGCAGATTAAGGTTGTCTACAAATTTACAATCATATAATAAAGGCTAAGAGATTCAGATCCTTAAGTAGAATCAATAGCAAACTTTGTTTTAACCACATTGATTTTGTTTTTATTAAGACAACGAATTCCTATTTCCTCCTGTTTGCTAGAGGATTTGCATTGAACTAAGCCGGGAGTTGCTTACAGTAAAGAGAATTAAGTAGAATCGGGGTGCAAATCAGACATTGAACAGAGCTAGGTCTTCAAAGCAGTTCCAAACAAAACTCCAATGTATTAAAGCTTCTCATTCAGCGATACCTATAATATACTTCTCGTCGTGGCCTCTGTAGAACGAAAATGGCGACATCAAGAAGAGGAGATGTATAAAATAGAAAGAAAACAAGGAGGGAGAGAGAAAATAACGAATTGGAGAAATGGAGAAGATGTGAGACATGTTGTTACAGGAGCAACAGAGGACTGACTACACGATTCACACGGAGCTGACAGTCTGTGAACCCGAGTCGCCTTGTTGCTTCGCTTCTCTTTTGCTAATATTTTGCACTCCATTTTTTTTGTTTTTGTTTGGTGATTCCGTTTGGACATAAGAATTTTTTTATTTTTTTCCAATAATTTTCACTTTTTTTTTAAAATCAATGTTTGGCCATAAATGTTTTAATTTTCACTTGAAAATGAATTTTGAAATCTTTTAAAAATTTAAAAAAACTTCAAAAAATTATTTTCAAAATTTTCACTCAGATCACTCACAAAACTTAAAAGACAACCCAAAATTATATTCATGTCCAAACACAACTCTATTTTTTAAATACAATTTTCATTTAAAAAAAAATTTCACTTTTTTTTAGAATTTTACAATTCTTATGTCCAAACGCCCACTAAATTTCTCTATCCTTTCTTCTTTTCTGTTTAGTTTAGCATCGATTAAGCAGGCATTTGGACATAGAAATTGTAATTCTTTAAAAAGTAGTATTTGAAGTTAAGTTGAAAAAAGATTTTGGAATTTGAAATTATGTTTGGACTTACAATTCACTTGAAAAAATATTGTAGTTTTGCGAGTGAGGGAAAAAAAAAATTCAAAATTTTTGATAGTTTTGGTTTATGAAAAACTCATATTTTTTAAAATTTTCCAAAAATTTTCAATATTTCATGGACAAACATATTTTTAAAAAAAGAATTTAAATCTTTTTTTTATGGACTAACAGGGCTCCCCCAAAGACACTTCCCTTTAAATCGTTAACTTTGACAACCGCAAATAATAGTATGATGAATAAACTCAACTCTTAAATTCTAGATGATCTTTAACATGATAATTCCATACGTATTGTCATGGGCGGCTTTCCAGCCATGCCCCATGACCCTTAGGACGCGTCCCGTGGCGTCCTGGCAAGCCTCCCAATACCCAGCGCCACGGTCGGCCCCGTGGTCTCGGCAGCTCCAAGTGACAAGCGCGCAGACGCCTCTGTCGCCCCACTGATAACCAGCGCCAGCGCTAGCCACAGGCAGATACCCACAGCGCCGCGCGCGCGGACCCTGATGCTAATGACAAAGTTGCTGCAAACGGACTTGTTTCTACCTTGTAGAAGACTAAGTCCTTTTCATTGTAAATATAGAGTAGGTTTACTTTATTTTCTTTTAGTATGCATCTACATCTTTCTTAGGTAAAGTCATGTAACTTTGGATTTTTTTTTTTAAGCATTATTAGGGGAATCAAGCATTCAAAACTTTCTAGCAAGCAAATAATTCTCTGTACTGGTGTCTCTCCCCCTCGACACCGCGTAACTTTTCTGTAATAGCTTTCATTTATACAATCAAGCTTTCTTTCTCAATTCTCTCTTCTGTTGTCAGTTGCTCACGACATTGGTTTTTCCGTACGGCACTGACAATCTAGTCTAGCGTACGGAGGGGACCTCAGTTGGCGGACAACAATCGTACTGACATCGATTGCTTAGCCTTACGTTGCCCTTCCAAAGAACCTCAGGAAGGTCCCATGTAATAGTTGGTATCAGAGCCTAGACTTGACATCGGACGAGGGATAACATTGCAATTACCATCATTTCTGACCATGGTAAATCATGGGGATCGTATCGCGACCCTTGAGGAGACGGTTGACGCATTGCGGCCTATCGTGGAAATGGTGCCTGACCTAAAGACCAGCCTAGTGCAAAGGTTGGACGACCTGGACGCAGGATGCACCACGCCGAAGTTGACATAGAAAATATCAGTCGCGACTCTGAAGGAGACCGGCAAACAGCAACCACAGAGGCAGCCGAAATTTTTTGGAAATTTGAGGGCCTCCAGTAGGAGCGTGCCGAAGATTTAGCCCACAGGGCACAAGAGGCAGACAGAGTGATGGCCATGCAACAAACTATAGACAACTTGACAGGCCAGAATGCTGCTTTACAAGGCCTGCTTCGAGGAAGCGGGAACCAAACCGGGGGTGCTGTGAACTTCGCCCCCGCAACACAAAAACTAAAAATTCCCGATCCAAAGCCATACAGTGGTGCTCAGAATGCCAAAGAAGTGAAAAACTTCATCTTCGACATCGAACAATACTTCGATGCCGTGGGAGGCTTAGAAGAAGCTAAGAAGGTGGCAATTGCTGCCATATATCTTCAGGGTGATGCTAAACTCTGGTGGCGGGTGAAATACGAAGCCATCAGGGCTGGTGAAGATACTCTCGACACATGGGCGGAACTAAAGGCTGTCGTATGCCTGCAATTTTTCCCCGAAAATGTTGAGTACAATGCAAGGAGGAAGTTACGGGAGCTCCGCCAGACCAAATCAATGCGGGACTACGTGCGAGAATTCTCTGCACTCATGCTGAGCATACGCGTCACGGGGGACAAAGACAAACTCTTCACTTTTCTAGAAGGGTGAAACCCTATGCCCATATGGAACTCCAAAGACAAATGTTAGACACGTTACCTAAGGCGATCCAAGCAGCGGAATGCCTTGGGGATTATCAAGTGGAAGCTCGGAAGGATAGGCCTCAACAGCCTGTCAAAGGAGGATACAAAGGGGGCCATCCGAGTACTGGTGGCCCAAGTAGAAGTGGAGGAGATCGGAGTGCAACCAAATCCAAGGCTCCCTCCTCAGGCAGTACTAGCACTGTATCTAACAACAACGATTGGAGGAGGAAACCCCCTTCAGGATGCCGTTATTGTGGCGGACCACATTGGAATAATGAGTGCCCACATGCACAGATGAATGCCCATCAAGCTGTTGATGATGGGACGGATGACGAATCTGATGATGTGGACCAGACTGAACTGGTAGGCGCCTTCAATGCAATTGTTGGCTCTTTTTCTGAAGCCTTAGCAGGGACCAGTGCTGGTATCCGTAAGAAGAAGGACCCCTGCCCAATCAACAAGAAAAGGAAAAAGAAGGCGGATGAGAGGACCCCTCCTAAACAAGAGAGGACCTTAATGTTCGTCGAGATGAAGTTAAATGGAAAACCCAATTGGGCGATGATAGATACGGGTGCGACCCACAACTATTTAGCCTCGACTCAGGTGGAGCGCCTTGGCCTAGTTGTAGGAAAGGGCAGAGGTCGTGTCAAGGCTATCAACTCACCTCCTCAACCAGTTGGTGGAATAGCCAGAGAAGTACCAGTGAAACTTGGCCCCTATGAAGGAAAATTCAACCTGTAGGTGGTGGTCATAGACGACTTCGAGTTAATAGTGGGGTTGGAATTCCTAAGGCAAACCAACACCATGCCCGTGCCGTATGCAGATATGCTATTGATGATGGGAACAAATGGGGCCAAGCCCTGCACCATCCCGTGCTTGCCCATGAAGATGGCCGTTGAAAACATCTCGGCCTTGCAGTTGAAGAAGGGGGTCAAAAGACATGAACCTACGTTCGTGGCTACCCTCTGTATTGAAGATATAGAACGCCCTCGGGTCCTCTTCCTGCACCCGTGAAGGAGCTGTTACTGGAATTTGAAGACGTCATGCCACAAGACATGCCAAAGCGACTCCCGCCGAGGCGCACTGTGGACCATGAAATTGAGTTGGTGTCGGGTGCGAAGCCACCTGCCCGGGCACCGTACAGAATGTCACAACCTGAACTCACCGAACTTCGGAGACAATTGACGAAAATGCTAGACACAGGGATCATCGTACCCTCCAAGTCACCATACGGGTCCTCTGTGCTCTTTCAAAAGAAACACGATAGGAGTTTACGACTATGTGTGGACTACCGGGCTCTAAACAAAATCACTGTGAAGAACAAGTATCCTATTCCGCTCATGGCAAACTTGTTCGACAGATTGGGTGGTGTGACGATGTTCAACAAGATAGACCTAAAGATAGGTTATTGGCAAATTTGGATCGCAGAGGGTGATGAACACAAGACGACGTGCATGACAAGATATGGATCATACGACTTCCTGCTGATGCCATTCGGCTTGACTAATGCACCAGCCACATTTTGCACCCTGATGAACCAAGTCTTTCGGGAATACATTGACGAATTCGTGGTGGTCTACTTGGACGACATTGTCGTTTATAGCCAGACACTGGAGGAACATCTAGAGCACTTGCGGAAGGTCCTAACACGATTGCGGGAGCACAAACTATATGCAAAGCTGTTCAAATGCTCCTTTGCTAAAAAACAGATCGACTTCCTCGGGCATGTCATTGAGGAAGGGCGGATCAAGATTGACCAACAGAAGATTCAGGCTATCACAGATTGGCCGCCGCCTAAGGATGTCCACGCCTTGAGGGCATTCCTTGGCCTTTGCAACTTCTATCGCCGTTTTTTGAAGAATTACTCTCTCATCGCAGTACCACTGATAGAACTTCTCAAGAAAGTCACGCCTTGGGATTGGGGACCCAGGCGAGCGGAGGCCTTCAACGCATTGAAAGCGGCTATGTCTAGTAGCCCCGTCTTGGCCCTCTCTGATTTGGCCAAGCCATTCGAGGTACAAACGGATGCCTCCGATTATGCACTTGGTGGAGTCTTGCTACAAGAAGGCATCCTGTAGCATATGAGAGTCGGAAGCTGAAGGATGCAGAGCGGCGCTATACCGCCCACGAGAATGAATTATTGGCTGTCATCCATTGCCTACGCCTTTGGAGGCATTATCTGCTGGGAACCCCGTTCGTGGTCAAGACAGACAATACAGATGTTAGCCTTTTCATGACTTAACCGAAGCTGAATGGTCGACAGGCCAGGTTGCAGGAACTTCTAGCGGAATTTCACTTCAACTTGGAGCACCGCACTGGGAAGACTAATCAAGTTGCTGATGCACTGAATCGGATAGCAGATCTAGCATCAATGTGCATACTCGCCACCCTAAGGGGGAGCGAAGTAGCCACCACCATAAAAGACCAGATACTGGGTCTACTGATCAAGGATCCTGCTGCACAGTATTTGGTTAATTTGGTAGAACAAGGCAAGACTCGCCAGTTCTACACAGAAGATAGTTTCTCGAAAGTGAAAGGAAACCGACTTTATGTTCCCAAAGGAGGAGATCTGCGAAGAACCCTTCTGGCGGAATACCACGGCACTTTGTGGGCCGGTCATCCTGGTGAAGAACGCACCATAGCGTTACTTCGCCGTGCATATTATTGGCCTCAAATGGCCGATGACGTCGCTCAGTATGTGAAGACTTGTCTAGTATGTCAGAAGGACAAGTCGGACCGTCTGACACAAGCAGGACTCTTGGAACCACTGGCTGTCCCAAAGAGACCTTGGGAAAGCGTTTCCCTAGATTTCATCACCGGATTGCCCAAAGTCGGGGATCTCACAACTATCTTGGTTGTGGTGGATCGATTTTCCAAGTATGCTACCTTTATAGCAGCTCCACAGTATATATTAGCAGAAGATACATCTCGACTCTTCTTCTCTCATTTCGTCAAATATTGGGGCCTGCCCAAAGACATCGTTAGTGATCGCGACTCGCGCTTCACTAGCAACTTTTGGAGTCAACTCTTTAAGTGCCTTGGGTCAAAACTAAGCCACAGTTCAAGTTTTCATCCGCAATCTGATGGCCTGACGGAGCGGCTCAATGGCATGCTGGAGGAATATCTCCGCCACTTTGTAACTGGATCGCAGAAGAATTGGGTGAAGCTTTTGGATGCTACTCAACTGTGTTTCAATTCACAAAAGAGCTCTAGTACCAACAAGAGCGCTTTTGAAATTGTTACCGGACAGCAACCGCTACTCCCACACACTGTGAATGCACCAAACATGTCAAAATCTCCTCGAGCTGTTAGCTTCTCAAGAGAATAGAAGCAAAATTTGGAGATAGTACGGAGCTATCTTGTCAAAGCCCAAAAGTGGATGAAGAGGCATGCTGATCAAAATCGTCGCTTAGTTGAGTATCAGGTAGGATACAAAGTGATGGTTAAAATCCCAAAGCGGTACTTGTTTGCGGGAGTCCATGACCCTCGCCTATTGCAAAAATATATTGGACCCTTGTCCATTGAAAAGCGCATTGGGAAAGTTGCATACCGGGTGGATACCCCAGCTTGGTGGAAAATTCATCCAGTCTTCCATGTCAGTCTCCTGAAACCTTTTCGGGAAGATACGGAGGATCCCTCACGGAGCCAACTCACAATACCCAGTATTCGAGGCCCCAATTTAACCAGAAAAAGGTGTGCTAAAGCTATTCTTGATGATAGAGTGATTCATGCCTCAAGGAAAGATCACCAAGAGTTCTTGGTGAAATGGCAGGGACGTGATGCAGAGGAGAACACTTGGGAGAGGGGGACAAACCTCAAAGCCAACAAGAGCCTAATTGATGACTACCTTGCAAGTAAGGCGCCGAGGACGTCGCCAACTCAGGTGGGGGAGAATGTCATGGGCGGCTTTCCAGCCATGCCCCATGACCCCTTGGACGCGCCCCGTGGCGTCCTGGCAAGCCTCCCAACGCCCAGCGCCGCGGTCGGCCCCATAGTCTCGGCAACTCCAAGTGACAAACGCGCAGGCGCCTCTGTCGCGCCACTGATAACCAGCCAGTGCGCAGCCACAGGCAGATACCCACAGCGCCGCGCGCGCGGACCCTGATGCTAATGACAAAGTTGTTGCAAACGGACTTGTTTCTACCTTATAGAAAACTAAGTCCTTTTCATTGTAAATATAGAGTAGGTTTACTTTTTTTTCTTTTAGTATGCGTCTACAACTTTCTTAGATAAAGTCATGTAACTTTGGTTTAATTTTTTTTAAGCATTATTAGGGGGTCAAGCATTCAAAACTTTCTAGCAAGCAAACAATTCTCTGTACTGGTGTCTCTCTCCCTCGATACCGTGTAGCTTTTCTGTAATAGCTTTCATATATACAATCAAGCTTTCTCAGTTGCTCACGACATTGGTTTTCCCGTACGGCACTGACAATCTAGTCTAGCGTACGGAGGGGACCTCAGTTGGCGAACATCAATCGTACTGACATCGATTAATAATATGCATATCAAAGCTAATTCCAACCGTATAAACATATCATTTGACATTGAGAATAAAAAGAAGACGATTGAAGTATGTATATCAAAGCTAATTCCAACCGTATAAACATAAACTTAGCCATGTATTAATAAACTCGTTTTAACCAGCAATTTTCTGTTAAATATTAAAGACAATCAGCCCAACCTTTCTATCATTTTATTGACTTGTAGTAGATCAGCGGAGAGAAAACTAACAAAGTAGTAATAGTTATATTGTCAATGTTATAACTTATAACACACTCCAAGCCCTATTTAATTACTTTAAACTAAATGCAATATCCCCCCCCCCCCCCCCC